>JAJEJO010049441.1:42420-231126 GCA_020662805.1 Glaucomys volans
AGAGAGAGAGAGAGAGAGAGAGAGAGAGAGAGAGAGAGAGAGAGAGAGACACTGAGGTCCCACAATCCCCTTTGAGGGCACACTGCAATGACCTAAAGACTCCCAGTAGACCCCACCTCCTTAGGGTTCACCACATCCCAGTAGCACCATCCTGGGGACCCAGCCTTGGACACATGGCCTTTGGGGGACATTCAAGATCCAAACTGTAGCACTTACCATCTTTGCCTGAATGTCTAATTTCAACTATCTCAAAGACAGTTTTGTACTGACTTTTCTGGCACTTGGGATAAAGCATTTCTAAATGGGGACAGATTAAGAAGTAACAGGAAATGCTTTAAATCATGTTGTGTTGTAAAAATTATGCATATTACTAAACAAACATTATATTTTATTGGTGGATTTATGACATTTTCAGTCAAGAATTAATTTCAAATATAAATTTTTTTCTAAAATGATAAAGTGTTTATACACATATAGATATGTATATGTATATATATTGAACCTGGATCTTGGCCACAACCTTCATCTGAACTAGGACCTAGATCTTGGAACTATAATTTGAATCTGATTTTTTTTTCTCTTTTCACTTTTTTTTTATTGGTGCTTTACAGTTATACATAATGATGGGGTTTGTTACATATTTGTACATGCATACAATATAACAATACAATTTGGCCAATATCACTAGATCTTGACTTTTAATTGGAACTTTCAACCATAAACATGGATCTCAGATCCAAACCTGATTTTGGATGTTGACTTTGGATCTGGGCCTATGATATAGACATTCGTATTAGATCTGATATCTGAATCCTAGTCTTTCTGGTTACTTGAATGTAACCTTAGATCTGGAACTTGGGTGTTAACTTGTCCTTTGAACTTGGGTGTTGGACCTGGACTTCTTATTTTTATTTTTTTGGGGGGAGGGTATCAGGGATTAAACTCAGGGGCACTCGACCACTGAGCCATGTCTCCAGCCCTATTTTGTATTCTATTTAGAGACAGGGTCTCAATGAGTTGCTTAGCACCTTGCTTTTGCTGAAGGTGGCTTTGAACTTGCAATCCTCCTGCCTCAGCCTCTTGAGCTGCTAGGATACAGGCATGTACCACCTTGCCTGGCTTGGACATGAACTTCTAACCTAAAACGTGGACTTTAAGCTTTTACCTCTGTCATGGAGCCTGACATGATTGTGTATATGGATGTGAGATGTGGACTATGATCTTGCCATGGACATTGGACCTGGTGCCTTACTTTGTCTAATTCCTTGGGTCTGACCTTAGACCTGGAACTTGGTCTTGGAGCTGGACCTTGGTTTAGACCTTGCCCCTGTATCTGTCTGTTGAACTTGGACCTGGAGCATAGAACTCTACCTTGGACCTGAACTTCAATTTTGAACATTGGATCAGGAATTCTAATCTCAAACCTGGACCTGTATTTTAGATATGATCTTTGGATATTATACCTATATTGTGAAGTTGGATATTGGATTTTGTTTTGGCTTGGACATTGTGAAGACCTTAGATATGAAAACTAGATACAGACTTAGATCTTTTACTTTGACCTTGTATCTGAACTTTGATGTTGTAATCAAAATTTGACTTTTGATTCTGATTCTGAACTTGTTTTCTTTCTTGTTTTATAAGTATAGCTGATTTCATTTAACTTGCAGGAAGAACATACTGAGAACAATGTATGAGGCTGATCTTCTTAATACATTTTAGAAAACTGTTTTTTCCAAACACTTATCTAACTCATCTTAATTGGCTCTAACTTGAGATGAGAATTTACGTTCATTAACAATGTACAAGTACAGACTCTTACACAAGTATCATTTTGATTCACTTTCACTCTAACTTGCAGTGGGAAATTTTGAGGACTCTATGTGAGTCTTAGCTCTTTTTCAGAAATCCTGCCAGGATTCATCAATGTAATTGAGAAGAATGAGTAATTTTTAGTCTTTTCTTAGATAATGTTTGTGGATGTTCATGTCTGAGGTCAAGGTTCTAGGTTTGAATTTCATTTTTAAATTTCTAAACCTAGGTCCAAGTCTATGTTCAAGGTTCCAATCCAAGTTCTGGGCCTAAACTCAGGTCTAATGTGAGTTCAAAGCCAGGTCCAAGATTCAGATCCAAAATCCATATCCAAGTTCAAGGTCCATGTCTAAGGTCTAGATGCAATGTCTGGTCCAATGATAAAGTCTAGGTAAAGGTCTAAATCTAAGTTTCCTGCTCTAATTCCAGAACTAAATTTCATTTTTGAGGCCAGGTCCTACATGCAGTTCAGAATCAGGTCCAAGTTCCAGGTCTGAGATTCATATACAGAGCTGAGATCAAGCTTTAATATGTAATTTTCAAAGTCTAAGTTCATGGTTAGGTTCAGTGAGTCAAATCCCAGTGTACTATGAATGTCTAAGGTCTAGTACAATGTCTGTGATCAAGTGCAAAGTCCATGGTCCAGGTTCAAAGTCCAAATGCATCTTCCAGCTCTAATTCTAAGTTAGATTTTAGGTCGTGGATAAATCCAGGTGAAATTTGATGCCCAAGGTCCCACAATGAAGAAAATATTGGTGGTTTCTGTTTCTGTAATAACCATAGTGGTCATTCACGCCTGCACTTTCCTAGGACCACTCCATATTCCCATGACCCTAACCAGCCTTGTAGGTGAGCTTTGGTCATTGGGGTGGCCCAGCTTCATTCCTGAGGTGTCTGAGCCCTTCTTTCTCTGCTAGATGGCGATGCTGTGGTTTTATTAGGAACTTTTGCATTGAACATGGCAGCCCTGAGAGGCCCACGAGGATCACCTGGGTTCCAGTTATAGCCTCTGCTTCCAATGTGTAGCACACACATTATTCACCAAAAAACATTATTTACCACATTTCCATCAATTTTGTTAAGTGAATGCTTCACAATTTGCTGTAAGCACTTCAGTCAATCTTCAGAGACTTTGTTTGTGTGTGTGTATGTGTGTGTTTTTTTGTGGGTTCTTTTTTGGTACTGGGGATTGAACCCAGGGGCACTCTATCACTGATCCACATCCCCAGCCCTATTTTGTATTTTATTTAGGGACAGGGTCTCACTGAGTTGCTTAGGGCCTCGCTAAGTTGCTGAGGCTGGCTTTGAACTCACGATTCTCCTGCCTCAGCCTCCCAGGTGCTGGGATTACAGGTGTGTGCCACCGCGCCCGGCTGAGACTTTGAATGATTATCTTAGATCATGTAAAATCGTTTAATAGGTGTTTCTCTGTGGGATGGTTTCTGGAGCTCCTCACACTGCCATTCTGTGGAAGATTCTATTTTGTGAGTTAAGTGGCATACCAGAAGGCATCCTATGATAAATTAAAGAAACAATCTAAATCCCAAAGCAAATGTAAAAATAACAGAACAATGAGCTAACAAAGGAGATAAATGTTAAATCATAAAAATACTTAATACAAAAAAAGGTGGAAAAAAAACAAGGCACAGATGAAACAAATGGAAACCTAACTATATCTACAATCACATTATATGCTAATAGTCTAAGCACCCCAATTATACGGCAGAGATTGTCAAACTTTATAAAAAGTATGCCTATAAGAAAACACTTTAAATGTACAAAGTAGGTTTAATGTTAAAAGGTAGGAAAAATTGTTAATAATAAAAAGAAATATCAGATAAAGTGAATTTCATAGCAAAGACTACGAGCAGTGAAAAAGAATCATTTTTTTTCAACACCCCCATCTTAGCTTGCCAGGCATGGTGGTGCATGCCTGCAATCCCAGTGACTGGAGAGACTGAGGCAGGAGGATCTCAAGTTCAAGGCCAGATTTGTCGATTTAGTGAGGCCCAGTCTCAAAGTTAAAAGGAAAAAGGGCAAAGGGCCCCTTGGTTCAATCCCGGCTCCCAGAAAGAATCATTTTATGACGATAGAGTCAAATGATCCTAGTTCTTATACTCCTAATAACAGAGCTTCAAAATATATGAAGAGAAAACAGAGAAGTTCAAGGAGAAGGAGGCAAGTCCACAACGATTGTCAGAGGGTTTAACGTCTGTATTAGTTTTCTTTTCTTTTCTTTTTTTTTTTTTTTTTTGGAACTGGGGATTGAACTCAGGGGCGCTTAACCACTGAGCCACATCCCCAGCCCTATTTTGTATTTTATTTAGAGTCAAGGTCTCACTGAATTGCTGAGGCTGGTTTTGAACTCGTGATCCTCCTGCCTCAGCCTCCCAAGTTGTGGGGATTATAGGAGTGCGCCACCACGCCTGGCTTGTATTAGTTTTCTATTGCTGCTGAAACAAATTATCTCAAACTTAGTGGCTTAAAACAACATCCACTTAATATTTTGCAGTTCCTGGGTCAGAGGACTAATTAAGATATCCTAGGTAAAAATTAAGGTTTTCCAGGTCTCATTTCTTTTCAGAAGCTCTAGAGGCCACCAGTATGGTTTGGCTTATTGCTCCCTTCTTCCATCTTCAAAGCCAGCAGTGTTGTATCTCTCCATCCTTTTTCTCTAACCATATCTGGGAAAGGCTCTCCTTTGTTAGGGACTCATGTTATTATATTGGGCCCACCTGATAATATAGGATAATCTCCCTGCCTTGAGGTCTGAAAACTTATATCTGCAAAGTCATTTTTGCCATGTGAAGTTAAATATTCCCAAGTTCTGGGATGTGGAGCATGTGTTTGGGGCTATTATTATGCCCACCACAACATCCTTCTCTCAACAACTAATAGAACAAGTAGGAAGGAAACTAACAAGGATATAGAAGACATGAAAATCATCTTGATTTCCTTAACATTTATAAAACATCTCAGCTCCAACAGCAGAGGTGCATATTCTTTACAAGTGTTAAGGAATATTTAGCAGGCTATACCATTCTCTGGGTCATGAAACAAGTCTTGTATTTTCTCTAACCACACTGG
Source organism: Glaucomys volans (assembly GCA_020662805.1). NCBI lineage: Eukaryota > Metazoa > Chordata > Mammalia > Rodentia > Sciuridae > Glaucomys > Glaucomys volans. The sequence goes on from JAJEJO010049441.1 coordinate 47,320, forward strand.
AATTAAATATGAAATCTTTAACAGAACAATATTTGGAAACTTCCCAAATACTTGGAACTTAACATATTTCTAAGATGCCCATGAGAAAAAGGAGAAATCATAAAGCAAATTATAAAATAATTTAAATTAAAATGAGAACAAAGTACATCAAAATGTGTCAGAAACAGCTAATTCACTAATCAGAGAGAAATTTATGGAACTAAAATACCTATATTCATTAATTTGAAGGCCTTAAATTAATGACTACAGATTCTACACTAACAACTGGAAAAAAGAAGAAAATTAAATTAAATTTCAAGGAAAAAAAATCAGAGAAGATATAAAGAAAAAAGGAAATCAGGAAATCAATAATTAAAATGAATATATCCAAAAGATGGTTCTTTGAGATGATCAATAAAGTTGATCATCCAAGTTCAAGGTCCATGTCTAAGGTCTAGATGCAATGTCTGGTCCAATGATAAAGTCTAGGTAAAGGTCTAAATCTAAGTTTCATGCTCTAATTCCAATAAAGTTGATCATCTAACCAGACTGATCAGGAAAAAAAATAGCAAGTAACATATTATCAATATGTTCTTTTATTACTTCTATTTAACATTGTACATGAGAGTGTAGCTAGTGCAATAAGACAAGAAAAATAAAGGGTACTTAGATTGGAAAGGAAAAATCAAGTTGTCAAGTTGTCTTTGTCCACAAAGAAAATGTTATGATATCTCTCTAAGAAGTTATAAGAACTAATAACAAGTCCAACAGTGTTCCTGAGTAGAAATAATTATATAAGCCAGGTGTGGTAGCACACTCCTGTAATTGTAGCAACTCAGGAGGCTGAGGCAGGAGAATCTGAAGTTTGAGGACAATCTTAGCAACTTAATTAGACCCCATGTCAAAAGAGATAAAAGAAAAAAGAAAGAACTATAAAAAGAATTATTTGTATGTATTAGTATATTCTATTATAATAGGAAAACAAAAAAACTTAGTCAAAATAACTTTGCAAAAGAAAAAAAAGTTGGAGGACTAACATTATCTACTTTCAAGTCTTCTTATAAATTATAGCAATCAACATATGGTAGTACAGAAACACAGTCAAGTATATCAATGGAACAGTAATATATATGTAATAGTATATATTATATATATATGTATAGAGAGAGAGAGAGAGAGGGAGAGAGAGAGAGAGTGTGAGTCAATTTTTGACAAAGAAACAAAAACAATTCAATGGAGGTAGAATAGTCTTTTCAACAAATGCTGCTGCCACAATTGGACATACACATGCAAAACATGAAACAAGAAAACAAAACTTCAGTGTATTTTCCTCAACATATTAAAAGAATAACTCAAAATAGATCATAGACCTAAATGTTAAATATGAAACTGTAACATTTCTAGATGAAAACACAGGAGAAAATTTTCATGGCCATACGCAAAGGTTACCAAAATTTTTCTTTGCAAAAGAAAAATTTAATCAACTGGACTTCAGAAAAATTAAGAACTTATGCTCTTCTAAAGACACTATTAACAGAATGAAAATCAAGCCAAAGACTTGGAGAAAATATTTGCAAATTTCATATCTGTTAAAGGGTTTGTGTCTAGAACTCATGTAGAACTCTCTTTAAACTTAATAAGTAAACAAACAGCACAATAAAAATGGCAAAATATTTGAACAGATAGTTTATCAAACAAGATATACAGGTGGCAAATAATCACATGAGGAAATGCTAAACATTACTAGTCCATGGTCCAAGTCTATGATTCTTGTCCAAGTCTAAGGTCATGTTCAAAGTCCTAGACAAATCCAGGTCCAAGAATAAGGTTTAAGGAGCAGGTTCAAGATTCTAATCCACATCCAAGGTTTAGTTGTAGATCCAGTTTCAGCTTGAAGGTCATGTCAAAGAAAGATCTAGGCTCAGGTCTGAGATCTAGGTCCCATTTCTATTAGCATTTAGAGGTTCAAGTCCAAGGTTCAGGACCAAGCTCCAAAGTACCACCCCCAGGCCCAAGATCTGAGTTTAATGTCAGATTTCGAGTTCAGGATGATACACGGTACAAAGTTTGATTTCTAGTTCTAAAGTCTAGGTACATGTTCAAGGTATAGATCATGATGCAAGGTTAGGATTCAGTTCAAGTCCAGACCCAGGATGTAGATATAAGGTCTAGGTCTAAGGTCAAAATTCAAAATAAATGTCAAAAATTTAGAGAAAAGATTCAAAGCTCAGTTCTAATATCCTGGTCCATTCATAGTCTGAGGTCTATATTTATCTGAGTTCCATGTCTAATATTCATGTTCAAGATTTGAGACTCAGGTCCAAAGTTTAGAGTTTTAGGATCAGATCTAAAGTCCATATTCATGACAAAGTTTCCCTACACAAGTCCCAGATCCAGTTCCAGGTCCATGTTCCATATACAAGGTCAGTTGCAAGGACCTTAAAAATCCAGGCCAAAGTCCATGTCCAGAAACCAAGGGTCATGTCCAGGTCCAGGTCTGGTTCCATGTCCAAAGTTACAGGTCCAGATCCAAAGTTCTGTTTTAACATCTAATCAAACAAAACTTCGAATGTGGACATGTAAAATGAACTTAGACCTTAAAGCAAAATCTTGAAAACTAGCTCTGTCTCTGACCCTCTTCTGTGACTCTGTCTCTGACTTGGTTTGAGACCTAGGCATTGGAAGCAAACCCTGAAGAATACTCCTTAAGGTAATTTGTGGACCTTTCACCTGAATCTTAGAACAACCTTCTAATATCTAGCCTATCAGTTCCTTGACCTCTTCTCTTCCAAAACAAAAACTTGTTCTCAATCCAACCTTTGCCATTAACTACCATCTTCACACCCCAGATTTTGTCATGACACAAAACTGCCACTCCCACATGATCTTAAAGTCAACATCTCACTTTCTGACCACACCATCTGCTAACTTTCATGCTCACACCTTTCAACACCCCAAGACCAACATTGTTTTTAATCTCATCAGGATATTCAGTCCATCTGTCTAGCCATCTCTGTTGCCTTTCACATACCCTCTTTGTCTTCACTTCCATCCTTATCCAACTTAATTTTCATGATCAATCTTCATATAATCATTTACTCCTTTGACCCTCCCTAGCTTCAGTGCATGCAAAAATCTAAAGCCAACCCTGGTCACATCCACCTGACCACTCACCATGCGTCTGTGGCCACATTGCCCACATAGCTACATGTGGCTGGTGAAACATGCACAACCATGGGCTACTATATTGTCTAGTCCATCCCTCTACCAACTGCATTTGTTCTTTCTCCTCAAACCTCAAACATCTTCCCATCCTCACTCTCAGCTAGTGACCTCACTTCATATTTCACTGAAAGTTGGAGTAATCAGAAAACCTCCACAGATTCCAATCCCAATTCCACAAACGTATCTGTTTGTATCTAAGCCCATGTATTCTAGCTTCTTTCTTGTTACTAACAATGAATGGTCCAGGTTCTTACCATGTGCCAACTTCTCACATAGACACTGGATTCCATTGTGTCTTGCCTTCTAAAACAGTCAGCAGTTCTTCCTTTTCCTTCATATATCATCTATTTCTTCTTTCCTATGGATCTTTTTCTTTCTTTTTCTTTTTTTTTAGTTGTTGATGGACCTTTATTTTATTGATTGACTCCTTGATTGATTGATTGATTTTATGTGGTGCTGAGAATGGAACCCAGTGCCTCACACATGCTAGGCAAATGCTCTACCACTGAGCCATAACCCCAGCCCCCTATAGATCTTTTTCATCAGCATCCAGAACTTCTGTTATTTCTCTTGTCTTAAAGATCATATTTTTTAAAAAAATTTTATTTGTTCTTTTGAGATATACACAACAGAATGTATTTTGACATTATATATACATGGAGTTAAAGATCATCTTATGATATTAATTTCCTTTCTATTTATTATATCATCTCTGTTCTCTTTGCAGAAATACTTATAGTCATCTCTGCTAATACTTCCCAAATTATTTCTTTTGAATCTCTCTTGCACAACTTCATTCAGGTTTTTATCTCCATCACTGTCCCCAAACAGCTGGAGTCAAGGTCTCTATTGACCTCCAGGTTGCTATATCCAATGGTTAATTCACAGGCTATGTTCTACTTGATCTATTTTCAAAACCCGATGTAAGTGGACAATTTCTTCATTTGAAATTCTTGGGAAGTGTTGCTAAGTTGGCTAATCTTAAGTGGAGATATCAACAGAAGGATACCTCATTCCATCTCTCAGAGTTCTCACTACAAATTCCCAGGACAGAACCCAACTCACCCCAATGAGGTCATTGATATTTAATTGGTGGATGGGCCCATGGGAATAAAAGGGGGCAAGTGAGAGGGTGTGGATGGGAAGGTGATGTTAGATCTACTTAATGAGGTGAACTTATTCATGTAAATATTGGCAATAAGGGAAATCTGCTAAAAACATTCATGATAGACTATTGACTCATCCTCTGTTCTCCAGTGGCCCTTAGCACAAACCTTTATATTAACACCAAAAATACTATGATAAAAATTTGTGTTCATGTGACTATCTCCTTCACCAGAATTTAAATTCTAAAATAAGAGTGAAGACTTTAGTCATGCTTATCATTGCAATTCCAGAAAATAGCATAAGCATCTGGCACAGGTAAGCTCTAAAGAACTTTGATTGTCTTAATGAGAAAGAGGGGAGGGGTGGGAATTTCTCTCGTGTTCTTGAGAGCTAGGTGACTGAAGATCTACATTTTAGAAGGGTAGAGAGGAGTTACAACTGTGGGCTTCCAAAGTTCCTGCTCTGAGGGTCCAGTGTGTTCAGGGCTTGTCTATTACCAGGCTTTGTCTGAAACAAGGAGTACATTCTCCTGGCCGGGTTCAGTTTCATTGGGTATGCATCTTTAGGGTCATCCTAGAGATGGCTTCAAGCTGTTAGAAACTGTGCTAGTGTTCAAGTCTTTTAGTGTGGAGGTGGACAAAATCATTTGTGCTGAGGGTCTAATTTTTAATAGGCTCAAGTTGAGGCTTCCTTGAAAAGAGGGCTCCTAGGAACCTGTCTAAAGTTTGGTCAGGTAGGAAGTCATCGTCACTTTCTCCCCACAGATGGGCTCCAGGTGGACTAATATGAAAGCCTTAAGCAGATCCTCTAGAGGAAGACCCTGAGACTCCCTGGCTTGGAAGCCATCTGTTGGGGTGGTGATTCAGGAGAAGCCTGTGATGGACAGAAGCATGATAGGGAAGAAACGAGTTTGAGCAAGTTATGTGGCCAGATCCAGCATTGGTGGAGGGGGCTTTGAGCGTAAAGCTACCCCAGAGTTGTTGTGTCTCCAGGACTGGCCTTTTGGCCTGATGCACACGTGGGGGTGTATATTGGCAGGGCGGGGATGGTGACATCTGTGTAGGGGAGATTTTCCACAGAAGGGTTGCCTTTGGCATGTTAGCAACCAATGCAAAACATGGTAAGGGGTGGATTCTCTTGCCCTGGTGAGGGGAGCTGGCCTGGGTCCCCACCACATACAGATGAGGGCTGCCACCTATACCTCATTTATTTGACATCCTGGACAATCTGGCTAGAGGTCTCTCAAATCAATTTCATCTTTCAAGGATAGGAGCTCTCTGATTAATCCTGCTTGATTTTGGAGCCTACATTAAAACTGACCAACTATGGTCTGGAGGCCAAGTCCACTCACCTGCTTGTGTGGGTGGTAGTGGAAATGGCAAGGGCTTTGCTCAAGTCCCCAAAGGCATCACTCATGTGACAATCTATGGAGTTGTGCTCCAGGGATGCCAGTGACATAGGGCACAATGTGTAAAGCACCCTGAGAATAGATACCCCATAGGGGGTGAAGAACATTTCTCAGAAATGGGTTTGTAATATGAGCCAAGTGATAACTGTCCATCCAAAGTTTGAAGCTGTCCTTGGGTGAGGTGGGCAGAGGTGACATGAGGCTAGTCAGGTCAGCAGCATCCAGAGCACAGAGGCCTTTGTAGTCCTCCTTAAAGATTTGCACCTACATTTCCCCACTTAACTTGGAGAGTTGATTTAAACAAAAAAAAAAGGTCAAATGCAGAAAACTAAAATAGGCTCTCACTTCAGTACCCTGATACAAAGCTAACTTTCTGGGTGAGGTCCTTCCATTTGCATCTTGTTCAAAACCTGCCTATCCTTCGTTCCATTTCCTTTGCCTTTCTTTCTTTGGTGCAAGAACTGGTTCATCTTTTCTTCTTATTATTATTTTTTCTCCTTCTTATTTTGTGAATGTGAGGGCAACACTTTGCCACATCCCAGCCCAAGAGCTAGTTTCATCTGGTAAACAGCTAACACACTGATGCGTTGGTGACACATGCAAACCTCGGCAAGCGTTGATCCCAACGATCCTGTTTTTGAAGGAGCGGCTCCAGTTGTGGGATGCCCAAGCCGTCTGAGGACAAGGTTTCCAGAGAGGCTTTGGGAGCCACAATGTTCTTTTGGACAGGCTACGCTGAGATGCTCCTCTGTGCCAAGGTGTCCCCAACTGCTGGGGTTGTCATTGGGAGCCCCAATTGCAGGCCATGTGCAGCATCACCACCAGGTGGCAGTGTCTCCATGTTCCTGATGCCCAGCTAGTCAGTTTCCCTGAGGTACAGAAAGGAGATCTGAGAAATGGAGCCCAGGTTCTGGAACCACCCAGTAGAGTGGAACCACTCCAGGCCTTGGGCAAGAGGCTGGATTTATACCTGCATTGCCTCCCCTATAGTGTATGTGTTTGAGTCTCTGATAGAACTAATTGTTTCACTGTAGTAGAGTTCAAGCTAAGCCTTAACCTCCTAGGATCATAATTTATTGAGTGTTTATTATCATTCAGGTTTTCTCTGAGATATTTACATACATTCATTCATTCGTTGCCCAGAAAATCCTGTGAAATGTATCCTATTATCATCCTTTTTTTTCAGATGGAGAAACTGATGCACAGAGAGGTTCAATAACTTGTCCAATGTCACCCAGCTAATATGAGGCAGAGCTGGGATTAGAACCCAGGTAGGCTGGCTTCAGAACCCCGTGGCCTAACTACCTGGCCATCATACCACTTCTAACTCCAATAGGTGTTACACTGTGTTCCCATGTTGCAGTCACTCATGGCAGACTGTTTTCTCAGGTAGAGGGTAGACAGTACAATCAGAAAAAAATGTGAAGAGAGATGCTTCATCATCAAGTCACCCCAAAGCCTTGTCAACTTTCCAGAGTTCATGACCTGTGGTCCTAAGATCATTGAAGAGTCTTCTGCAAGTCATTCATGTCTTTTCATCTGGGAAATGGTTCCCAGGCCCCTGCAAGTTCCTTGTACTCTAGTTGACAGGGTCCCTGTGGCCTGGCTTTTTAGTGGGGTAGGGGCACTTGCTAGGGAGGCATTGTTAGCTTGCTGCTGGAGTCATGGCTCCTCTTTGGGGCCCATCCTGAGGGTCTACAACTCATCTACTTATTGTCCATCACATATCCTAGTGTGTCCCTGTGTTCCTCTCAGATTGGTGGTGGCTGAGGTTCCTCTTGGACCACAAGCCTGAAAGTCCCCTAGTGCTGCAGAGGGAATTCTGGAAGGAGCTTTGCAGAGCCGTCACACTGCTCCTGGCTTGCTCATGTGGAATGCTTTTTAACACAATAGAATAAAAATCTGTGTTTTATTCACTGCTAATTAGGGTTTTCTGTTACTTGCAGTTACACCTGACCCCAAGGGCTATGTAGGGGTCATAGATCATGGAGGCTAACAGCACAGATTTGTTAGGCAACCAGACAGCTGGGCTCACAGCCTGCCTCTGCTGCCTGCCAGTCAGGTGAGTCTGGGACACTCACTAACCTCTTTGTTTCTGTTTCCTCATCAGGAAAATAGAAATAGACCTCCTAGGGTTGTTGCTAGGATTGGAGGACAAAGGAAAATAAAATGCGTTGAGAAAACTTTAAGCCTAAGATTCTGGGAAGAGTCCCTGGTATACAGCAAGTGCTCCCTAAGAGTGGCCTCTTATCGTTTTTGTGCAGACAGAGGCACATTGTGTGTGTGTGTATGTGCACTCACATACCAGTGTACGCAACCCCATCTGCACGATGCTACTGTCCATGCTGGCGCTGTCTGATGAGAATGTCACCGTCCTGACCCTGGGGTGTGCTTCCTGTGCATGACTGCTGTCTCTCCTCATCTGGCTTCTGAGATCTTGTCCAGGGACGGAGTCAGACGCTCTCTGAGGTGCACCACAGTTTCCTTCTCCTGGAAGTGGCCATGGGGAGGCGGTGCTCCCCGAGAATGTTCTAGTCTCTGTGTCCTGCAGCCCTTCCTTGTCTTTACTATGCTGAGGGTGAGGAGGCGTTTCAGTTTCCCCCAGGGAGTGAGGTGTAAGTAGGGCTGACTGATTTACCAAATAAAAATGCAGGTTATCCAGTTAAATTTGAATTTCATGTAAACAATGAATGATGTCTAAGTAGACCCATGTCCCAAATGTTGCATTTTATCTGCCAACTCTAGGTGTGGAACACTCTCCCCCACATCTGTTTGGGATCTCTGACATATCTTTCAACCCCTGCAGTTTCTGTCTGGTGGGAGGGTTGGGAGCAGGGCTGTTTTTAGGGGATTACTAGTGGCTGTCTCTCTTGTGGTCCCTTAGCTTTCAAGGGACTCTCCTCATCTCTGCTCTGTGAACCTTTTTCACCACTGGAGTGGGGAGAACTGGTACTGATCTAGATCGCAGGTCTTCAAAGTTTCTAGATATCATGCCCTGAGTCCTTCGGATACTTACAACTCAAGAATGACTTTAAAATAATAAAAAAATAAATTGCCAGGTACATTGGTGCACACCTACAATTCCAGAGGCTCGGGAGGCTGAGGCAGGAGGATCAAATGTTTCAAGTCAGCCTTAGCAACTTAGTGAGGCTCTAAGCAAGTTGGTGAGACCCTGCCCCAAATTAAAAATGATAAAGGGCTGGGGAGTTGGCTCAGTGGTTAAGCACTCTGAATTCAATCCCGGTACAAAAACAAAATACTTAATTGACAGATAATAATTGTACATCCTTATGGGGTGCAGTGTGATGTTTCAGTCCAATTATATATTTTGTACTAATCAAATCAGGATAGTTAGGGTATCTGTCATCTTAAACATTTATCTTTTCTTTGTGATGAGAACATTCAAAATCTTCTCTTCTAGTAATTTTGTAGTGTACAACACAATATGCAAAGTTGACTTTTGAAATTTAAAAGCTGAGCCAAATTTTGACTCCTTCTCCCATTCCTTAGGTCTCAGCTGCTGAGGCAGAGGAAGAATCAGGACGCATGAGCAAATGCAGCAAATGTTTCCAAGTGTTCCCCAGAGACACACAGACGGGCTCGTTTAAATCTCCAGCAGTCTGGCCTTATTCCTGTCCTGACCCTTTGTTTCCATGGCCACTAGGGTGCTCCTTGTTACAGTTGTCTATTAAAGGACAGGTTACCTGGCCCATTCACATCTTCCTCCTCGGTGATCTGCCAGAAAATTTAGCAATCAGCAATTTATGCTGTTTTCCAGAGGGGGACTGTCATTGTGCCTGTGTTGTAAATCGGTGCCAAATATATGGCATCTGAGAGAATCCCAGCCCATCCATCTGCCGTGTGATCAGGACTGAGAGGAGCAGAGTCTTTGGAAACTTGAGTGCTTTGTCTGGCCAAGCACACCTTCCGGCAGATGTTGCTGCAGTGTCCCTGTGTCTTCCTGCTGAGCAGCTGCTGAATGAACTTGGGACCCACTGCCTGGCCTCTGCAGACGTGTTCAGGGGACTGAAGAAGCCCGGGCATGACGTTACCTACATGGCACGGTGAACCTGTGAGACAAAAGGAAATGGGGGTTTAATTCTGGCGATTGGTTTTCTTTTCAGCCATCAAGCTAAAAATGTACCCATTTGTGTTAGTCACTGAAGAAAGTGAATGTGTGACGAAGAGAAGCGTCCTACACTTGGCAGACTAGCTATGAATTCACACTCCCTGATTCGAAGTCGCTGACATTTTTGGAAGATCCAAATTTAATCAAGGCATTCTCAAAAGATCCAAACTGAATCAGAAAGACGTGAGGCTCTTTTAGCAGCATGAATCTTGACTGGTTGGGATGCATTTGCTAGGAAGCAGAATTTCCACTAGAATTGATAGGAAATTTGATTTCACAGGGTTTGGAAGAGGGGCCTGTTTTAAATCACCCTAAACTTGGAAATAACATACTTGTGCCTGAGATGCCCGTTTACCCCAACATGGAGCTTGGAATGTCTTAGAAATAGAGTGGGTTTTGAAACATGTTATTGGAGCCTTGAGAATTGTGGGTTCCAACAAAATCTTATTTATTTATTCTTCTAACTATTGTAAATACCAATTTTTATTTTTCTGCACCAGAAGCAAAATCTTATTTGTATGTTACATATGCAAAATATGAAAGTGATCTGCCTTGTCCCCATCTGTCCCTATCTAATCCTACCAAGTCTGTCTGCTTGTTGTTTCTTGCCCCGCTGAAGCTCCATGAGGACATGTAAGCTCCATGAGGGCAGGGCTTGTACTGATACTCACTGCTAATACAGGGTGGCTTTGGTAAGTGCCTATTGGATCAAGGAGTGATGAAAAGACCTCTGAGCTTGTGCATGGTGCACCCTTTACCACTATTAACATTTCTGCTCGGATCCACTTAGGTAACTCTCTTGTGCTCAAATACATTTATTAAGCAGTTTCTTCTTGTGATCTTATTCCTATGTTACAGGGCTGGGGCCTTCCAGGCCTGAGGCAGCACGAAGACAACCCCCCCCCCACTTCAATCCCTGATTCTTGTGATCAAGTCAGAAAGGTTTCAGACAAGTCTCTCAGAGTAACAGACACGAGTTTATTGAAGGAATAAGAAAAGGGAAAGGGGACACTCTCAAGGAAGAGAGTGGGTCCTCTTAGGAGAGGGGACAGCATGTGACTTCTGCACTCCAATTTATTGGGGATCCCAAAGAAGTTTCCAGAGAGTCCTGCCCAGGTCCACCTCTTGCCTTTCGACTGGCAGCAGGATGACATCAAACTTTCAAGTCCCCTCTGCCATGACAATTCCAGGTCACCTTGGCCCATGTTGACCAGCTCTAGTTGGACTCTTAATCATAAATTCTTACAGATTTTAAGGTTAGGAGGAGTTATCCTTATCTCCCAGGAACTGGTCGGTGAAAAGGGTCACAAAAATCTCTCCCTTCAGGGTAACTTGGGTTCCTCTTATTTCTGCTATCTGCATTTCTCCTGAAGATCACAGGTAGTTGGCTGAGGAATGTGACATATCCTGTCCACTTAGGCCAGGCAGGGCTGTAGGTAAACTGCTTCTTGGAAAAGAAAGCATGTGGGGTTCAGCACAGTAGGCCCATTTTATAGAATCGTTCCCTTAACCTCATGTTCTGTTCCCACCACTTGCATCCGTCTTTCTGCTATTGCTTTACAACCAGCATATGCAGTAGGCTTGTATATTCCCATTTTATAGATGAGGACACTGAGACTTTCAGAGGTTAAAGAACTGTCCAAAGCCTCATGACTGGTAGGAGGTGGAGTGAGTGTTCAACCCTGGCTCAAACCCTGTGAAGTACCTTACTTCTCTCTCTCTCTCAATTACGGCTTAACTGATGTATAATTCATAGGCCAAATAATTCACTTATTTAAAATATGCAGTTTAGTAGTTTTTAATATAGTCACACAGTTGTACAACTATCACCACAATTAATTTTAGGACATTTTCTCCATCCCTAAAAGAAACTCACCCATTAGTAGTCATTCCTTATTTCCTTCCCAAGGAGGCAGGATATGCAAGTTTAGGATTGACTAATCTGAATAATTTCTGCAGGCTCTGAGGTACAGGGTCTGTCCCTAGTTGCCTGGTGATCAGAGTGGGTAAACAATGGCCCAGAGAATGAGAACCTAATGGACTCTGGATTGGTTGGTTTGCATGCTCAAAGTCAAGTTGATTTTTTTAAAACCACTTTTAGAAGTTGGCTGTTGGGGGAGAGTGGTCTCTCCAGGGTGAGCAAGCCTGCAAGATGTTGAAGCACCCAAAGTAAGGACTAGAAGGGCATGATGACCAGAGGGTTCTCTCCCTGTAAAGGCTTGTGACTGTCAACTGCATTCCCCAGGAAAGGAGGGGTGACTTCTGCTCTCCTGCCTACTCCCACATTTCTTTCACTCAAGCTACTGCTTGGGACTCCACTAAGCCTAAGTGGCTGGAGGCTGGATGTAGGCCTTGACACTCAGTGGCACCATCAGTATGCCCATGGTCCTGGGATGGCCCCAGAGGCCTGCTTTTTATGGACCTCACCCACATTAGGTCCACAGGACAGAGAGAGAGAGACAGACAGAGACAGACAGACAGACAGACAGACAGACACACACACACACACACATACACACACACACCCCACATGAGTCTTGATTTCCTAAGTGAAAGTGAGACTAGGCCATGGTGCTGCATAACTCAGAGAACCTGAAGACAGACATTCTCTGCATGTTCTCTGTCTAGTCCATGTCAATGCAGGTAGCTTCACCTGCCCTGTCGAAGCCCCAGCTCAGCTTCCTCCAAGGAATCCCTCCTCAGATCCTGTCTCTTTCCATACTGATCTGGTGGAAAGATCCAGGTGAGGGTGCCCACTTTCTTGGTAAGCCTGTTCTTGGGGGGTTGCCTCAAACTCCCTTGGCCTACCTAAGAGTGATGGTGAAGAGTCCTTAGGACTGAGACCCGAGGGACCCCATTTTAACATCCTACTACATAGGCACCAAGATCATGCACCTGCTTGGGATTTCCTCTGTTCCTACTGCCTGAGTTGTAGTAGCTTGGGAGCTTCATGATTCATAGAGTTGGGTTCTGCTTTTTATAGTAGAATAGAATCACAAGCTAGCAAGATCCTGTTCTCCATGGATTTGTGGAAAGATGTTACTGCAGGTCCTGTTGACACCTTTGCCCATTCAGAGTTGCCTGGGGAGGTGCCAGAGCTGCTCAGATGGTTGCTGCCGCCACCGGCTGCCTTCTCCTGCTTCCCTCATCTTATTTATCAAAGGCACTTCTACCTTTAAGGAGAGCCCTGGAGGGCTGGAGGGGGCATGCAGGAAGGCAGATGGGTTGGAGAGACCTCTGAGGATGTGAATTCTGAGTGGAGTTCAGGCTTTTACCTGAGATTTTATCTGTTTAGCCCCCAAAATCACAAATGCTCTCCTGATGTCCGTGGAGGTTGGAAGGTTGTATTTAAATCCACAAAAGCAGGGCTGGGGATGTAGCTCAGTTGGTAGAGTGCCTGCCTCGCAAGCACAAGGTCCTGGGTTCAATCTCCAGCACCACCTAAATAAATCCACAAAAGCAGGTCTTGCTGGGTCTTTCCAACATACTTAGAGGTTGCAGGGCAGAAAAATGAGTGGGGCTTAAAATAGAAGTTTCATTGATCCACAGTCCTGAGAAGATATAGTTCCAAATCGTCAGTTCTCCACTTTTTAATGATTTTGTGTACACATGCGCGCGCGCGCGCACACACACACACACACACACACACACACAGGCATTAAATGTTTCTGAAACCCAGAACCTTAAGGTGATCATCTTATGTGATCGCATCTCAAATTGTGGTCACATAAAAAATAAGCTCCCTCTGGGGCTGAGTTTCTGTAGGACATTTCATGATAAATTTATTAACACCATAGGAGTCAAATCTTTATAAATTATTCTGGCACCTTCATTACTCATGATCTGACATCAGCCCATTGGGGGCAATTAGTTTCCATGGAAAGGAGAGTCTTCCCATTCACATACCTGTGCTCATAGCATTTTTATTTTTGTGGACATTTTATTTCCTCATACTCCAGATTCATTTTGCAACGATGAATTTTGTTTTTTTGTGTAATGAAAACGATTCATTTTGCAACGATGAATTTTGTTTTTTTGTGTAATGAAAACACTATGAAACAGTTGTGCTGCATTTGAATCTAAGGATTTATGTATCCATTTGGGGTCCTCTCCTAACAAGTTGAGCCCCCACTGCTCGCTGGACACTGTGTTGGGAAGGGGATGCAGAACCCCTGCAGGCATGTGTGGGCTGGAGACAGTCACACAGGTGAAGACGAAGGAGCAGAAGTCAGTGGAAGGATGCTGCCACAGAGGCCCTGACAAGCAGATAAGGAGAATGTTTCAGTTAGCTTTTGCATCACTGTGACCATGATACCCAACAAGAACAACTTAGAGGAAGGAAAGTTTATTTGAGGCTCATGGTTTCAGAGACCTCAGTCCATAGATGGCCAACTTCATGGTTCTAGGCCCAAGGTGGGGCAGCACATCATGGTGGAAGAGGCCAGTGAGAAAAGTTGCTGAGCCATGGTGGGGTCAGGAAGCAGAGAGAGTTGGTAGGGAGAAGAAGCCTCGAGGAAGTTAAAACCTTCCAGGGAAGTCCCCCAGCACCCACCTCCTCCAGCCACGCCCCACCTGCCTACAGTTACCACTCAGTCAGGCCATTCAAGCTAGGATGGATTATAGATTATAGCTCTTGTAGTCTAATCATCTCACCTCTGAATATTCTTGCATTAACAGGAGCTTTTGGGGGACATCTCATATCCAAGCCATAACAGGGAGAAGAGGGAAGGGAATGCCGGGTTTTGAAGGAAGGCTCCTCCAGACCCACGGAACAGCATGTGTGAAATCTTAGAGGTCTGAAATTGCAGAGGTCTAAGAGCAGAAAGCACCTTCCCCACTCCTGCTGGATCCTGGGAGGCAGCCAGACCTTGGAGGGAGAGTATAGTGTTTCTAGGCAGAAAGGGCTCTTGCCCACTGCTGCTTCTGAGAGGAGAAATAGGATCCTCAGGAGGTCCACTATTTAGAAAATACAAAAAGCTTAAAAAGTACTTTTTTCCCACCATTTTTCATACCCCTCTCCCGCCCCCTCTCATTTCCCTCTTCGTAATCTAAAGTTCCTCCATTCTTCTCTCACCCCCAACTCCCCAACCTGATTCCATAGCAAATGATATGAATGCACATCATGCACAACCATAGAAATGAAAATTTGTACCCCATTTGTGTACATTGAATCAAAATGAAGTCTGTAGAAATAAAAGATAAATAAAAATAAAAAATTTTAAAAAGCACTTTTTTTTCCCAAATAATAGGTTTGTATTAATAAAAATCAAAGTTGAAAGACAATAAAGGAGACTGGTTTGAGGAAAATAGCCCAAAGAATAATTTCTCAAATTAGATTTGGAAACTGTAATACATATACATGATAATACATATAATATACATACATACACACATAATATATAATGTATATAATATAATGTATACATATGTAGTATATATATGTGTGTGTATGGTGTATATATAATATAAAGGTGTATATATTTATTTTTAAAATTGAGGTCTATTATATGTGGTAAAATTTTAAAATCTTAAGCTTTATGAATTCTCACATATGCATATACCAAGAAACAGAACTCTTCTGTTGTTTAAGAATGTTCTCATGTCTGTTTCCAGTCAATTCTTCCAGTTCGTTGGGGACCACCTCCTGACCTTCTCTCCCCATACATTACTTCCGCCTGTTCCTGAGCTTCCTATCAATGGTACTGTATAGTATGTGCTCTTGTGTGTGTGTGTCTATGTGTGTATGTATGTTGGTATACGTTTACTCAAACTTAAATGCTTGAGATTAATTCAGTTTATTGCAAGCTTAGTAGTTGGTTTTTTTCATTGCTGAGTTGTACTCCTGATACTAGTTTCTTTATCCATTCTTCTGCTAATGGACATTTGTGTTGTTTCCAGTTTTGGGATATTGTGAATAAATTAATTATGAACATTTTTGCACAGCTTTTTTTTTGATTGGGGGACATAAACTGATTTCTCTTAGTTTAGGCATGAAAACAGTTTATGTGTAAAGTAAGAGTGAATTATATTTTTTAGGGTGAATAATTTAGTATCAAGTTACAATGCCTGGATACTCACATTTCTGGAAGACTTGTCAAAGGAATGTAGGACTGGAAGTTAGAATCTCTGGGTCTGAAGATCAAGCCCTACCACTCAGCCCTGTAGGTTGTGCTGATCACCTTGTTCCCTCCTCCTTAGTTTATTTATTTATTTATTTATTTTGGATATGTATCACTAAAGTCAGTAAAATACTATGGGTGGCAGTATGATATTTAAATGTGGTCTCATGTTTCCTTTCATAATCTCCAATCCCACTCCCAGTTTGATCAGGTAGTCCCTCTATTATTCCTAGCCTCTGGGAAAGGCAGACAGCAGAAATGTGCCCAGATTTTGAGTCTCAAAAGCCAAACCAGGAAATGGGGAACTCATGCCTGAGTAATTCAAAGAACTAGGTGATGAGTAAAGGATCCCAGTTCCCTTCTCCATACTGCCTTGCCCCTTATCCAAGAAAGGATCATTGAGTGGGGTGTGAGTAGAGATGGAGAAGAAAAAAGGAGGCAGTTACATCACTGAGAAAGGGCAGCAGCTTAAAACAACCACCATTTTATTATATCTCACAATTTTGTAGGCTGGGAATTCAGGTAGGGCTCAGCTGGGTGATTCTTCTGTTCCATGTGGCATGAACTAGGGTTGCTCTAGAGTGTTTAGCTGGTGAATGGCTGGCCTGGAGGGTCACATAATGGCTTCACTCACATCACAGTGTGGCTAAAAGTATGAGCTTAGCTGAGATTGATGATTGGTGCCCCTATGCATGGCCTCTCCATGAGGATGGACTCAGGGTACCTGGTCTTCTCATATGATGGCTCAGTGCTTCCAGAGGGACTGTTTTAAGGAGCAGGACACTGCTAGATTGTTAGGCCCAGATCTGTGGGGATGTAGAAAGAAGCCACTGGGGTATATGCTCCCTAGGCTACGGAAAGGTAAAATCCTTGACAGCACACTCAGGATTATTCATGCTTGTGGAGAAAACTCCCAAGTAACCTGACCCTAAGATGGCCATTGCCCCAGGTTAGCTTTCCTCGTCCTTCTCTCTCCCTCCTCCCTTTGATAAACTGTGTGACTCCTAATTGGACCATCCTTACAGACTATCATGTTACACTACCGGTTCTTTGTTCTCGGACTCCCCTCGTCTATAAAAGTGCTGTAATTCTTTAATAAATTTGAGACTGGTAACTAGTACTTGCTCTCCCAAGGTTGTAGCCCCATCACCTTACCCCCTCCAGAAGGGAAAGGACCCCACAGGTCAAGGCCTAGCCAGACGGCTACTACACAGGTCCAGCAATAAATGCAAGATTACAATGTTACTTCTCCATTTTCTATTGTTCACACCAGTCTCAAAGCCCACTCACATTCAAGAGAAGGAGACAAAAAATCTTATCTTAAGGAGAGGAATGTCAAAGAATTTGTAACCCTGATAATCTGCCACAAGGGACTCTCTCCCAAGGCCCAGGAAGGAGAAAGGACACAAGAGTCCCTAAATAGATTTCTGGAGTATAAGAGAAGATTGGCACACTTAGGGTGTTGGTCTGGTAGAAACAGCAAAACCTTGAGAAGAGATAGTTGTGTGGTGTGCATTAGATAGAGTTCTCTGAGCCCCAGCCTGGTATGGGAATAGAAGAATTACTGCCAGGCATCTAGGCTCATGGAAGACACACATAAGCAGTTGACCCCAAAAGACTGGCAGAGGGCATTAGAGGATGCTTAGCAGTGACTAGTGTGGAAAGACCTCTGAGGACCAGATGGAATGCTGGGTATCTCAGTGACACAAGTGTAACTCAAAAGTAATGAAAAACTACGTCATCATTCCTCCCAAACCCTACCATTATACCCTAACCTTGATGTCTTGGGTTCATGCAGGCCCCTGGCATTAGGCACAGCCTGGGGCAATGGAATGGGACCTTTTGCAGGTTGGATTCCTGAGCATCAGATTTTGAGATGAAAATTAGCTTGCTCCAGAACTGGGCAGCGGAACAACTTGAGGGGCAATGCAGTCTTGGTTTCATTTTTTTTTTCTCTCTCTCTGGTTCTGGGGATTGAACCTAGGGCCTCATGCATGCTAGGCAAGCACTCTACCACTGAGCTACATCCCCAGCCCAGCAATGTAGTCTTAATAGAGACATCAGTCAACCCTATAGGTAGCTCTGGAGCTGAGATGGACCTGCAGAGCTGTTCTGACTTGAGCTGTTCTGACATTACTCTGGTACAAGACTGATGATCTTTGATGTGACTTTTAGAAAGAGGGAAGGCTCCTTATTTTTCTCCCCACAGATCTGGACATAAAAGTATGATCCACATGACCATTTGCCAAATGCCACAGGGGAGGGATTGTTCCTATTTTACTTTTTCCATTGAAAAGATAGAGAGACCCAGAAAACAAGAAGTCTTTATTTCTTGGTTTTTGTAGATCCATGAATCAAATAGTGTAGGAACCAGGAAGGAGCATTGGGTAATAACTACTTTAATGAGCCTTTTTTCCAGGTTGTCAGTGAGATTGTGAGATTTCATCTTATGCTAATAGTTACTTTAGAATTGACTAATGTGCTGTGACTGAGGCCCCTTTACATCTTCAAAATGGGAATGACTTCTTGTGAGTAAAACCAGAAAATGAACTGGGCATGGAGGTAGAACCAACCAAGCCCAGCCAGCAGCATGTTGTGGAAGTGAAAACTCCAGGAGCCCTCAGGCAGGAATTCTTAGGACCCAATCCAACAAGGAAGAGCAAGGATTTCCTCTTGAGAGATTGTCTTAGTTTGGGCTGCTTTAACAAAGAACTTAGACCGGGTGGCTTAGAAACAGCAGAAATTTATTTCTCATGGTTCTGGAGCCTGGAAGTATAGGATCAGGGTGCTAGCATGGTCAATTTTGGTGAGCATCCTCCTTGAGGTTGCAGTCTGACAACTTCTTACTGTATCCTCATGTGGTGATTGGAGGGCTAGAGAGTCTCTGGGTCTGTTTCATGAAGGTGCTAATTCCATTCATGAGGGTGAACCACCCAACAGCCCCATCTCCTAATACTACTATGTTGGGGGTTAGGATTCAACATATGAATTTCAAGGGGACAAAAATATTCAGTCTGTTGCAGGGAATCATGGACCCATCCATGCTGCTCAATAGAATGTTTTGTGATGAAGAAAATGTCCTATACTATTTTGTCCAACATGGTGGCCATTGGGCACTTGAAATGTGGCTGGTGTGATAAAGAACCTAAATTTTAAACTTTATTTACTTGGTTTGTCTGCCATATCAGACAGCCAGGTCTAGAGTGTTGTTCTCTAAGCATGGCCTTAGAAGCAGCAGCATCAACATCACCTGGGCATTTGAGACAAAATATATATTCCCAGGTCCCACTCTGGACCTGTGACTCAGAATGGGCATTTTAGCAGGATTTCCTAAGGGATTTGCATGTCTAACTGAAGCTGGCTTTTTGAGGACCAGTCCCCACCCAAATCCTCACATTCTATTATCCTATGATTGAATATGGAGAATATGCAGAGGATTGGAAAGGAATGGCAGGATCCTAGGTTTCAGAATGAATGAGCTGTTAGAAGCAGGCAGTTTCCTGGCAGGGGGTTGTGGGTAGAGGCAAGTCCTGTGAGATGCAGGCACATAGTCTCCTGGGGCGAGTTTGCTGCCAGTACCCAGGAGAACAGCGTAGCTGGGAATCCACTCAGAAGATGTCCTGATTGCTCTGCAGGACAGCAGGCTCAGATCCGAATATTCTTGGTGGTCCGGCAGGCCTTTTAGCTGGCTGGTGCCTGTCTGAAAAACCAGCCTCCTCTCCTCACCCTTCATTTTGTCAAGTTCAGAATCCTCTGAACTGCCTGAAAAATATCTTTTGTACTCTTCTTTTGGGTCAAATACATTTTACTTCACCTTTTGTGTCTCAGATGGTTTCTTTTCTTGTCTCATCTCTCCCCACCCCGCCTCAGTTCTACTTTAGTTTGCGCTGTCAAGGCTGTTCCTTCAACCCATTCTTACTTGTCTTAATTGCTACATCACGTTTTTGAGAAAGCCTAGAGTTCCTGTGATTTCTGTCCTCCCTCCCTCACTTCCCCCACCAGGCTTGATGTCTGTCGTTTTAGAACAAGCTCTTCTCACTTTTGTTCTTTCCCTCGGGGCTCTGTGGTTGTTTCTCTTTCCACATGGCAGTCAATTTTACTTTCCCTGTGTTCTGTTATTTCTGTGTAAGAGCTATTAAATCTGAGCGGTAACACTAGCCTGCCACGGAAGAAATGCACAGCCTCACTGCAGTCTCCTGTTCTCTTTGAGTTTGCTTTGAAGAGAAGCTCATGAGCACGAATCCTTTACAATCTCACTGTTAGCAAGACAGCAAGGCTTTTTGCTGCTCAAGCTGGGCGGTGGGAACAGGGGAAATGGATGGCATCAGAAGTGAAGGGCCACTCAATGTGGGCTGTGGAGAAGACATTAAACACTTTTCCATCTGTTCAATACAGAGCCATTCATTGATTCAACATGCAAACCTTGAGTTCCTACTGGAAGCCACACAGAGAATCAAACCACAGCCTGGGCCCCAGAAGCTCTCAAGTAATTGCAGTGGCCATAGGTTACCAAACCTGGAAGGGAGCCTAATGGAAGGAAGTTCATTGTTAATGTTTTCATGGCAAGGGAAGAGTAGAGGAGTGAAACTTGCCCCTGATCCTGAATCTGAAGATAGGGGAAAAGCCATGTGGCTAAGCACTCTCCATTTTGGATTTGACCTTTGTGGTGTGGGGCTCACTGCTGGAGGAGGGGCCATGAGACCCAAACATTTCCTTAGGAAATAGAGGTGGAAGGAAACAGGACAGGGAAGGAGTCAGGGAGGGAGTAAAGGAAACGGGTGATGAGGAGTGTACAAAGGAAAGAGACAGGTTGCTCAACAAGAGAGGCCCACATGGGACACCAAGGCCTTGGGGGAATCTATATGGGCAGTGAGGTCTCCACCCATGTGGTGAGAGTGGACAACCTCTGGAGGACCAAGCTGGCTTTGAAACAAGCCTCTGAGTCCTTCCAGCGGAGAACTGTTCTAACCTTAATTAGGAGCCCAGGGGTGTTTTAGGGAAAGATGGGTGAACTGGGATTGGAAATAGTGAAAGTCTCTGGAATGAGCCATCTTTGGAAGCTAATTGATCACAATAATATGAATAACAGCAAATCTCTATTGAATCGTTCTCTGCTGCCAGAAACTTTTCTAAGTATCCATGTTAGCTATTTGAGCCTCATAGCAACCCAAGCTGACCTGCATTTCACATCACTGCTGAGTCTCTGTCCTGTATTAGGAACTATGCCAGGTGTGGGGATGTGACAGTGAGCAACACAGAAAAACCATCAGCTCCTGGAGATCACACCCCAGTCAGAGGACTGCGGGGGATGGTAATCGAGCATAAATAAACCTCATAATATATTAGTGATGAGTGCTATGGGAAGGTCAAGGTGGGGATAATGACAGGGTTGAGGAAAGGGAGTCAGTGAGGCCTGAGGAAACAGGTAGGACTGTTACCACCATTTTACTGATTAAAAAAAAAAAAAAAAAAAAAGCTAAGTCTCAATGAATTCTCAAAACACTGTCCACTAAAGGCTTTAAATTAAGTGTAGGGCAATTTGGGGGAGCTGCTTTGTCACAGAGTCTGTTCTTTATTTTAAATGAATTAAAAATGATTTGGAAAAGAGAAGCAGTCCCTGGCGTTTGGGTCTGTCCTTGATATAGAAGAGAGTGCAAGGCCAGGGACCTCTGGCTCGCTCACCCTTCAGAGACCAGGCTCTCATTGATTCACCACTCTGAGTTCCACAGTTGGTGTTTGTGCCAGAGTCAGGGATGGAAGGGAGAAGAGAGGGGAGAGGAGGAAGAGACCCACCCCACAGTCCAACCTGAGTCCAGCTCCCATAAACTCTCAGGGATTTTGTTCCTTTGGAGGTCTCCTGCATCCCTTTCCTGAAGAGGACCCTGAGGACTAGTAGGCAGAAGGCAGAGGGTAGGACATCTCCACTCCTCCTGCCCCACCCCATGGGCCTATGGGTAAAAAGACACCATAGCTAGAAAGTTGGCCAAACGATTTCTCTTATAAGTGGTTGATGACACCTAGCAGGGGTGGGGGGAGGTATAGGAAGAATGGAGAAGGGATGGATTGTATAGAGGAAAATGAGGAGTAGGGTGGGGGTGGGGAAGGAAAGATAATGGAATGAGACAAACATCTTTACCCTATGTATACGTATGAATATGCAAATTGTATGATTCTACTTTGTGTACTACCAGAAAAATGATAGTTGTACTCCATTTGTGTACAATGAACTAAAAAAAAAAGTTGCCCCTGTACTGTATCTGAGACCCTGAGTATATATGACCTGAGTATGTAGAACTGAGTATGTATGGTGACATATACCAAGTACCTCTATCCCCTGTAATTTTTGAAAATTAGTGGTTTGATTGTGGTTTAACCAGATTCTGGTTCAAGGTTATTTGGGGGCATGTTATTCTTCCATTAGCAGGCACACACTGTCTGGTGCTCTCAGTCTGGGGGTGAGAGCAGCTGCTTGATGCTCAATGCCCATATCCACTAGTTCATCAGGAGTTTTCAAAGTGGGGATGTTCTAATTCTACCATTCTTCATTTGTCAGCTCAAATCTTCTAGAAAGGAAAACTTTCCCTCAACTTCTCAGTTACCCTAATTAAGGTACATACAGAGGAAGTATGATACATATTTGGTTTTTTTCCCTTTATTAAGTTTCAGAACAATAAGCAGGTTCCTTACTATCTTTGGGGTTGTATTTGTGGATAGCAAAGAGCTAAGTCTGACTTCTGCAGGGGAGGGTCTTACTCCCCCGCTTTGCTCTCAGATTCTAATAGTTTTGCAGACAGGCATGAATACACACCCCCCCCTTTTTTTTTGGTTCTAGGGGTTGAACCCAGGGACTCTCTACCACTAACCACATCTTTAGCCCTTTAAATTTTTTGTTTTGTTTTGTGACAGGTTTTTGCTAAATTACTTAGGGCCTCGCTAAATTGCTGAGGCTGGCCTTGAATTTGTGATCCTCTTGACTCAGCCTCTTGAGTCACTGAGATTACAGGTGTGCCCCACCATGCCTGACAAATACACCCATTTTTATGGATGGGAAAGTGGATATGCAGAGGTAGCATGAACTAATAAGTGAAAGAAACAGGATTTTTTTCCCTAAATCTGGCTGCAAAGACCAAACTATTGTATATAGGGAATTCACCTAATCCTGGAATCCAACTGGCAGAAGATTTTTCTTGCTCTGGCATGCCAGAAATAAATAATCTATAGCCTGAAAAATGACATGTATATATGTCCTTGAGGCCCAAGAATTCTCTTAATCAAAATTGCATTTTAATCACAATTATAGCATTGAATTGTTTGGCTTCAGAATACTTGTGCTGTTATGTAGTTTTCCAAAAATTGAACCTCGGGCTAGGCTGTTTTAATTGAATTTACATGCTTCACTTATTACAATATGATATGATATCAAGATTTACAACTTTGTGTACATGATAAACATTACTGGTAGAAGTGAGTGAAGGATCTTTGTATCAAAAGGGGTTTATATATAAAGACATCTGAGAGCAGTAGAGGATTAACTGTAGGAATGAAGAGATTAACTGAAAATGAAAAGATCACGAACATTCCTATAGTGACATTATTTGTTTAGTTGGCATCTGCGTGAAGGACCATCAAAACATCCAATGCATTAATGAAGATTTACCCACTGGAGTGCTTTCTACTTCAAGGGACTCAAGCTGCATGGAGCATGGGCTCACAGGATTTATTTGCTAAACTGTTTGGGGTAGATCTGACTGAACTCCAGGGCAAAAATGCTGTGTTCAGGACCTGGATTCTCTCTCCATTTCGGAGCTCCACTTTCCATTGAATCTGTTCTCACAGGCTGTCCTCTGGGGTGCCAGGGTGGCCCCTGCCAGCTCCTAACTCCTGTGGCTTGACTAGGAATGAGTGAAGAGTCTTCGTTTAATTTTCACTGAATCTTATTGGTTCCAAATGGGTCACGTGCCTATTCTTGAGTCAAGCACTCTAACAGGGAAATGGGATCCACCAACTGGCTCAGCTCTTGAGCCCAGGGGCTGAAAGTTGGTGAACCTTAAAAGAAATAGGGATGGTGACCAGGCACTGAGGTGTAGTCTATAATCCCAGCCACTTGGGAAGTCTAAGGCAGGAGGATTGCAAGTTTGAGACCAGTCTGGTCAACTTAGCAAGACCTTATCTCAAAAAACCAAAAAGGGTTGGAGATGTAGCTCAGTGGTAGAGCACCCCTGGACCCAATTCTGAGTACTGTGAAATATGGATGTTGTTAGGAGAATCCCATTTTAGTCCCACCTAGGAAACTCTGGGTTGGGTTCAAGGAAGGGATTCATTCAGGGGTTTGTGGATTTCCTGAAGTTGTAGGCACAAGTTTGTGTTTTTATCCACTTCCTAAGGAGCTGATCCATAGCTTTGATTAGGTTATCGGAGGGTCTGTGATCTGAAAGAGTTGGCTACTCCAACATCATGGTGGATAGACAACCAGACTGAATTGCTTTTCTAAAACCGAGACTTCATATGTATACTGTTTTCTTGAAAGCTTTCCATATTGGGTGTAGAATTTGCTCTTTAACTTTTGCCAATGGTGGTGGGCCCACTGGGATTACTAGAGAGTAAATACTGTTAAGAATTTGGTTTATGTCATTTCTCCAGGTTCTAGAAAACTTCTAAGAAAGCTCCATGGCTGGGGCTGCAATGGGCCAGCGTTGCCAACTCTTCAGATGAAGTGATACCTAAGGATCATAAGATCGCCATTAAATCTCCATTGTGGTTGAGTCAAAAACTCTAGAGGTGGGGCCCAGCAATCTGTGTTTTGAGACTTCTGGGTGATCTCTCCTGTTGAGAACTGCCACTCTAAGGATTATTGAGCTTTTCACTTTGTCCACAGAGGGTCAGCTCATGTCCTGGCTGCTCAACTCACCTCAGAGCCTGCCTCAGCAGCCCTGTTTGCCAGGCACAAACAGCTGCTCATTCCAGGTAAGAAAGGCCCTTTGGGAATTGTTTCCTTATAATGATTCCAAGGCTGATATTTTTCTGCGAATCCCAGGCCAGGGTCCAGTGTGTGCATTGTCGACACCAGATGATGTTAGTTTTCTGGCTGATACAGTGGCGGCTGAGCAAACACCAGGCAGCCGGCAGAATCCCTGACTTCCTGAACATCCACATCACAGATTCATTGAAGTTGAAACATGCAGAGACCTATTGCCCTTGCCCTTTGTGTTTGCCAGGAGATGAGGTTACCCATAAGCGATCCTGGTAAATAGCCGCCCCTCATTTCCCCTTCAGCTTGCACTTTGGATTTTAATTAGGTTCAAATCCTGCCTGGCATTTTGCTTATTTTCCTCATCTATATGACTCAAAGGCTAGTCCAGGGATGCTTAGACTTCAATGCACACGGATCCAATTCGGCAGATCTGGAATGGGACCTGAGAGTCTGCGTGTTAACAAGATCCCGGTTGAGAGTGATGCTCCCCCAAAGTCCACATGCCTAATAGCAAAGTGCTAGCTAGTTAGTGACTTTCCACTCAGGCAGCACAGTGGAGTCACCTGGGGGTTACAGGAGTACTGATGGCTGTGTCCCACTCTAACACATGCACTTCAGGTTTAGCTGGGTGTGGGTGTGACTTCTCAGGTGATTTTGAGGATAGAGCACCTCTGACCCTGTCTGCCCACTAGCTCTTCCTCACCTGCCAGCCTGGCATGCCCATGCCACCTCTGTGCTGCACAACCGGATATTCCTCTCCTTGTCCTTGGCATTTGTGGGCAGCTTCATGTGGACCAGGAACTTCCCCCACAAATGGACGAGATCAGCACTACTTATACCCCATTTTGCACATAGAGACACTGAGGTTTAGTGACTGAATTTTTTTTTTCCTGTCCTGGATCGTACAGCTATGAAGAAGCAGCATCATGACCTACTCAGATGTTCTGTCCTGGAACACAAAAGCAGCAAAGGGTGGGTTTAAGAGGATGACTTCAGGAGTCAGAGTTAGGATCCATTACTTCCTGTGTGAGCTTGGGCAGCTTACCTAGATCCTACAAGAATTGTCTTCCTGTCAAATGAGGGTGTTAAGAGTGCCCACTTCTCAGGACTATCAGGAACATAAAAGGAGATGACCCGTATGGAGCATGTTCGTGATCTGGACAACAGGAAGGGTCATCACCAGCTCAATGCCATGTAGCATTTCCATGGCACTCCTGTGGGTTCTGCTTTTGTGGCGCTGGGCACAAACCCCTAGATTATAACTCATTTTTTCTATGCACACACTGACTCTTCAAATAAAAGGTACAAGCATGAAATGGGTGTAAATGTGACTTTTTTTTTTTTTGGTACCAGGGAATGAACCCAGGGGTGCTTACCCACTGAACTACATCCCCAGGCTCCTTTTAATAATTTATTTAGAAACAGGGTCTCACTGAGTTGCTTAGGGCCTCGCTAAGTTGCTGAGTCTGGCTTTGAACTCGCCATCCTCCTGCTTCAGCATCTGGGATTACAGGCATGTGCCACCGTGCCCGGCTACTTTTTGATTCGCAGCCTTCGATGTGTCTCCCTCACTCCATGGGGACTCACAGCGGGAGGCAGTGGCTCACTGGTATAGTCCATTGATGGAATTTACACTTTAGTCAATGGAGAGTAATTGTATAGGAACAGAACTGTCAGATACATGCAAGTAATTCGTTACTCCAATTGAGTCATTCATTTGTTCTTTGCTTTCTGTTGACTTAGACCCCATGAGTGAATGAAGGCAACTCAGCCTGAATCCTCAAGCCACAGGCTGGACTAGTCCCCTCCTTATGTCCCCCACACCAGGAGTGAGGTGGCTCTACCTCAGGTAGGTCTCGTGTGTTCATGTGACTCCTTTCTACAGGCTCCAAAACCAAGACATTTCTGTCTTGAGAAAACCCTGAGTCCCAGATAAACAGGAACAATTTGTCACTCTGCTGCAGTCACACAGGTCCAGGGTGACATGCCTGTGGGCCTTCCAGTCTTTCATCTTGGAGGGCCCTTTGTGGGGAGGTGCTCCTGCTGGTTTTTCTTATCCCCTTTGTGATGTTGGCTCACAAACTGCCTAAGACTAGGAAAGGCATTCCTGCCTCCCACAATGCTGGGACGTACAGAGCCTGAGGGGTCCGCTGCCTGCTCCCTGCACGTATTTCTCTCTGCACAGCCTGACATCTTTCTCCATCCTTGTAGTGCATTGTGCCGAGGGAGGTAACAAGAAGAGTATTCACAACAGATAGCACCTCCACTTCCCTCCGCCTTTACCTGGCCTTTGTCATGGCCATGAACACACTTTCCCTCAGACAAACAACCCACTGAATACACTGAATGTGGCCGTTTCCCCCACCCCACCCCATGCTCGTTAAGCAGCATGCTTGAATGCTTAGATTTGAAAATAAATGTGTGGCGGATTTACACAGATCCCTTGCCTAAGTTAGGGATCCTTTCAATAGCCAGGAACAATATGTGACCACAAGGGCTCAGGGCCACAAAGCTTTATCTTCCTTGCATAAGAACTTTTGAAATGGATGCTGTTGATATTGATTGGTCTGAGCTGGTGCCAATGCCATTCTCAGGGCCCCCTGCAGACAAAAAATGGCGGTAGGAATCCATCATGTCTTGAAGAGCTGAAGAGAAGAAAGGAGAGAGATGGCTTAAAACAGCCCCCTCTTCCTTGTCTCTCTCTTGTCAAGGAGGAAATGGTTGCCAGAGCCCCCTCTCCCCCAACACACTTCCCCTTCCTTCCTCCTGGTCAGAACTGGGTTGGATATTATCTAAGGGCTCTCTGTCCTATGCCTAAGCAATGTTGGAACTCTTTTAGGGAAGAGTAGCTTGAACTGCATGACCAAAAAGGTATTCCCAACCCTTTTCCTTGGGGACTCAGAAGCCCTGAAGTCTGGTCCTGACTCTGTTATTGTGTTGTTTATGTATGAAATATCATGATGGATTGCACCATCTTCCAGCCCTCTCCTCTTAGAAAGGCAAAATGGAAGGTGATCCACGAGTGAAGTTTTCTGCATGATATTGCTTTTACCCATATCTTCACAGCAAGAGACCTACTTTGAAAGTAGGTAAACTAGAATGTTTTAAAAGTGGACTTGCTGAATCTCAGAGGTTCCTGAATGTATTTCAGAGGCAATGTGGGATTAGCTGGCCAGCTAATTTTCTTAACTTCAGGCATTTTTTGCAGACACCATAGAGATAGAGATGCAGATATCGACACGGATACAAGTGTAATTATAGACTGTGCTATCTGAGGATGTCTGCGGAGCAGATGGAGATCCATCTGTTAGCGAAGGTGCCTGAGTCGCCCAGTGAAGACCAAGAGCTGGGGCAAACCGAGGGTCCTCAGCCCCATGATAGCAGTGAGACTCAAGGGTTTGGGGTTCTTTCATCATCCCCAAGTTCAGAAGTCAGGCCCCAGTTCAGGATTCCTGGCTTCTGAAAAGGACTTGGGACTCGAACTAGTTAAATCTATCTCACTGTTGAATTATAGCCGACAAATAATTTAAAAACAGAACAGAATTCCCAAGCTATGGTGGAACCACTGGCAGAGTGCCTTTTTGCCTGCATCTCTGCATTCTGGAGCTAAAGACAGCCTTCATGCATATTCAGGTGCTCTCCCCTTGTGGGAGGAGGGAACCCCTGAATTCTGCTGAGGACTCAGGACTAAGGAGGCTAATGATTGTTGTGTTCCTCTGGGTGCCCAGTCCTGGGGAATGGAAAGTGAGCATCCAGGGGTTCTGTGACTGACAGTAGTCTGCCCTTTGGTTATTTCCTGGGAAAGCTTGTTGGTAGGAGGTCAGCATCCATTGAAGGCCTTGTTAAAGGTGTTGTCTTTATAATTTCAGATATTGGCTGACTCACCCTGAGAGCTTTGAGATCAAACTTTTCCTCAGCTCTCCCTTCTGTTTTGTTTTCTTCCTGATCAAATTGTGTCAAATGAATTGATGTGTTGTTCAGAGCAAGACCCAAGGTCAACCCTGATGCAAAGGGTGACATGCCTTGATAGAGGGGCTGTATGTCAGATAGCAGAGGGGAACAGATGCAGAGCACAACTGTGGCCTTTCTTTTCTCAGTCGACCACAGTGAATGAGGGGTGCATTTCTTTTTCAAAATGTCTTTCCTGAGATAGGAGTTCTGCAGATAAGATGTTTCTCCATTGGCCAGTGTCTGTGAAAGCATGTTGGTGCTTTGTCAATCAGCCTCCAGTAGACCCTTCTCTCATGCCTCAACTACATCTGAGTTTTCTGAAAGGTCCCCAAAGCCAGGGATTCCAGGTCTCATCAGGAATGAGCCTGAATTCCAGGTTCTTCCAGGCCCAGAGCAAGGAAAGATGGGGACTTTTGTTCCCATCTGAACATCCTTCTGGAATGAGAAAGGGATTCACTGATACTGTCACCTTGAGTAATTTGAATTGCCTAGGGTTGGACCCCACCAAAATGAATGTGAACCCTGGTGGCGGTGCCCTCTTGTTGGCCCTGGCTCTCTAGCAGCTCTGAGCTTTGTGTACATTGTCTTATTTTAGCCTCACAACAACCCATCTTATGGATGAAGAAACAGAGGCACAGAGAGGAGGAGTAAACTTCCCTAGGTCACGCAGCTGGTTAATGCCAACTCAGGAAGCAAACCCAGAACCATATGAGTCCAATCAAGTCTATGCTCCAGTGGGTCAGCATTTTGTTTTTTGTTTGTTTGTTTGTTTTTGTAAAGGGCTGCATCATAAGCACCTTAGGTGTTGCAGACCTCCCAGTACCCGTTTCCTTACCTTCACCATTGTGACCCAAAGCAGCCATTTGGTGATTGGTAATTGATTAGATGTGATTGCATTCCCAAGAAACTGTTTATAAAAACAGTCAGCTGGCAATATTTGGCCTGTGGGCTGTAGTTTGCCAAGTCTGGCCTAGCACCATTTATTCCAGGCATCCCTGCCCGAGCCTCAGTCGGCAGAATGATGTACTCTTTGTGCTTCCAGTGTACCCCAAGGCCCCCTTCCTCATTCCGGGGCACACACTGAAATCTCTTCCCAGGAATGGACATCTGCACACACAACATGGGACGTGGGGAAGGCAGAGGAAGTCTAGCAATCAGGCCAGCCCCGAAGGACCTCTGATTCCTTTCCTGACTTGGGAGAGGAGAGAGACCGACAGTCCCTCTTTATTTCTTTTTTATCATTGCGCTTTTAAAAAAATTTGGTATTTTTAGTTATACATGACAGTAGAGTGTATTTTGACTTATCATACATATATGGAGTACAATTTCCCATTTTTGTGGTTGTACATGATGTGGAATTACATTGGTTGTGTATTCACATACGAACATAGGAAAGTCATGTCCCATTCATTCTACTATCTTTCCTATTCCCATTCCCCCTCCCTTCCTTTAATTCCCTTTGTCCGATCCAAAGTACTTCTATACTTCCCTAGCCCCCAACCCCCTAATTGTGAGTTAGCATCCACATATCAGAGAGAACATTCAGCCTGTTGTTTTTTGGAATTGGCTTATTTCACTTAGCATTGTAGTCCCCACTTCCATCCATTTACCAGCAAATGCTATAATTTCATTTCTCTGTATGGCTGAGTAATATTCCATTGTAAAAATGTACCACCTTTTCTTCATACATTCATTTGTTGAAGGGTACCTGGGTTGGTTCTGTAGTTTAACTATTGTGAATTGGGCTGCTATAAACATGGATGTGGCTGCGTCACTATAGTATGTTGATTTTAAGTCCTCTGGGTATGTACCAAGAAGTGGCATAACTGGGTCAAATGGTGGTTCCATTCTAAGTTTTCTGAGGACTCTCCACACTGCTTTCCAGAGTGGTTGCACCAATTGCAGTCCCACCAGCAATCTACCAATATACTTTTTTCCCCACATCTTCACCAACATGTATTGTTACTTGTATTCTTGACAATTGCCATTCTGAATGGAGTGAGATAAAATCTCAGTGTAGTTTTAATTTGCATTTCTCTGTTAGAGATGTTGAACATTTTTTCATATACTAGTTGACTGATCGTATTCCTTCTGTGAAGAACCTATTCAGTTGAGACAGTCCTTCTTGACTAAGGTTTTTCTGGATAGCATAATCGTTCAGGATTATCTTCAAAGAGCTATTTGAAAGTATATAAAGTAGCAAAATGCTCTATGGTAGTGAGTAGTACTGGTGATTTTTTGCAAATTCAGTTGAAAGGTTAAAGGAAGTAGAGATGTACCATCAGTATGAATCTGTAAATTATAGGAGTATAAGACTCAAGGTAGGGGGACCAACCATCCCAGACAAAAACGTGTTGGTCCCTCAAGGTTCAGTAATGATCAAAACCAAGCAGAGTTCTTTGAAATACTTGGTAAAGAAAAATTTTTAAAAAGATTTTGCTGAAGGAATAAGTGTAGAATAAGTTTTTCTTTTATGATTCTCTACTTTATTAATTGAAATCAATCAACAAATTGCTAGTATTAACTAAATCAGCCAGATGCACTTTTGTGCTTTCAAAAGGCCAATTTACCCTTAATCACCTCAACATCTCCTGACTTCTGGAGCAGGGAGGATCTTAAAGAAAACCCAATCTGATCTCTCATGTCACAAATGAAGTTGCCCAGGCCCCAAGAGAGAATCTCCTTGACCATGGGCCCATAGCTTCTTCCTTTGCTCCACCCAGAAGGAGTCCTGTGGGGGCCCAGGAGAATCATGTGGCTGGCAAAGTCCTGGTTCCCTTCCAGTGTCCATGCCTTAACCCCTGGATCCTCTGAGTAGTTACTGACAAAAGGAACTTTGTGGATATGACTGAGGTTAAGGACCTTGAGATAAAGAGATTATCCTAGGATCTGGGTGGACCAACTGAATCAAATAAGTCCTGGTAAGTGGATGAGAAGGCAGAAGAGTGAGCCAGAGCTGTGTTGGGATGTGAAGAGCAGAAAGGTTTGGGTCCACCCTTCCTGGCTCTGAAGACAGAGGAAAGGAAGCAAAGCCAAGAAGTGCAGATAGCCCCCAGTCGCCACAAAGGTCCTCCAGTGACAGCCAGCAAGGAAGCAGGGATATAAGCCCTACAGCTGCAAGGACCTTTATTCTGCCATTCAACTGAATGAACAAGGGAATGGATCCTTCCCTCGAGATGCCAGGAAGGAGTGTGGCCTTGCCAACACCTTGATTTTAGCATTGTGAGTCCCATGTTAGACTTCTGGGGTGCAGAACTTTAAGATAATAAACCTGTGTTAAGTGTTTAAGTTTGGTAGGTTTTTACAGCAGCAATTGAAAACCAGGACATATGTGGTGGTGACAGATTCCTCCTTTTCTAAGACTGATCTGATGCATAGCAACTGATGTCATAGAAGAAAATTCCAGAACAGTCAGTCATAAGGACCAATGATTCAAAAGCTCTTGTGTAAAGACAAATAAGTGATTAAGAAAGTGGCATCTGAAAATTCCAGGAAACCAAGTGTGGGTAGAGCAACTTTGGGGCAACATTGAAGTTGCTGCCGTGGCTGATCTTCCCCTCCTGCTGGGGGCACCAAGGGCCTTCAGAAGCACTGGTGGATGGTAAATGGGTATCTAGTGGGCAGGAGCTGGGACAGGTAGGATGATACCATCTACTTGTCAGCAAATTTACTTATTACTCATCTGATGACAGTTTTGTTTGAAAGAGTAATTCGTTGATTCCTTCATTAAATAAAAAGTCACTAGGCCCTAAGTTCTGTGTATGAAATGGAAAACAAAACAGACCAGGTTGCCCCATTCCTGATTGCTGCATTCTGGTATGGAAGACAGGCAACACACAATGAACAAATGAATGAACAAGGTAATTATTACTGATAACATTACAGAGAAAATCGAAACCATCTTCTGGGACGGAGCAGTGGTCAAGAAATTCTCTTGGTTGTGGCGAGTCCATTAGAATTGAGATGAGGCCAAGGAAAATCAGGCTTTGTAGTGTTTGGAGGAATCATTTTCTAGGCAGAAGGAACAGCTGGTGCAAAGGACCTGTGGTGGAATGACATTGGCCTGTTCAAGGAAAAGAAATGTGCATGGTGGCTGTGGTGGAGTAAAGGCAAACAAAGGAGAGTAGTGTGGAGTCAGACTCGAGAGCTGCCTGGGGGTTAGATCAGGAAGGGACTTGTCAGTCAGCTTGAGTTTTTGATCCTATTTAAAGTATAGAGGAATCCACTGGAGTTGATAATGATTGGATATGTATACCCCACTCCCCATGCCTGGTATTGGGGATTGAATCCAGGGACATTCTACCACTGAGTTATTTTATTTTGAGACAGGGCCTTGCTAAGTCACTGAGGCTGGCCTCCTCTTGCCATCCTCCTGCCTCAGCCTTCCAAATAGGTGGGATTCCACATGCTGCCATGCTGAGTTGTAGATGCATGTTTTTTAAAAAGGCCTTTTGAGCTGCTGCGTGGAGAGTGGGTATAGGGGAAGATGGAAGAACACGGAGGAGGAGTATAGTTGGGAAATCTCCAGTTAGTCAGAGATGGTGGTGGTCTGGACCAGGTTGGTGGCAGAAGGGATAGTGAGAGGTGGATAGGTTTTGGAAGAACAACAACAAGACTCCCTGTTGAATTGACTGCTGGGGAAGAGGGAAGAGAGAGGACTCAGCGTGCCTTTTATGAGTTGAGATGGGGCCTGCCCTCTGGGAGACAGACATTGCCAGAACATATTGTTTGCTCTGTTGGGAAATGTAAACAGTCTTTTCTCATATGCACTGAAATTCAGTTCACTAATGGCACGGGGTGCACACAGGGCTCAGAAAAAGGGAATGTCCACAGGACATCCAGTGCTCTGTGTATTTAACCCATTTGCTCTTCAACCCAATTAGGCAAGTGCTACTTTAATCTGTTATGGATGAGAAAATCAAGGCACAGAGAGGTTGAGGAACTTGTCTGAGATCACTGCTGGGGTCACTGACAACCTGAGGGGAGAAAGCTGGGATATGGCCACAGGCAATCAGAGTGCCCAGTCTGAGCACTCCAACACGAGGCTCTCCTCCACACTGGTATAACCATGCCTGTGCCCAGCTACGCAGCTTGAAACAAAGCATTGCAAATGCGATTTTTCTTGCTTATGAATGTACTTATTTCTAACTTTTGCTCAGATTAGAGATTTTCCTGTTTTCAACAGGGAGCACATTTAGCCCCCAGAGGACATTTTGTTTGCCACATTGAGGGAGGGGAGCTATTGGTATCTAGAGGCCAGGTGTGCTCCTAAAGAACTCCAATGCAAAGGACAAACCCAAGAACAAGGAATTTTCCAGTGCAGGTGTCAAGGCTGAGGACCCCGGGGTGGGTGAATGCAACCTGACGGTGTGTGCACGTGTGCTGGTTGGTGACAAACAGGACATGCAACTGATTGTCCAATTGATAGGTATTAACAAAGTGTCGGGGGCTGTGCAGAATGCCAGGAAGAAGCTATCTCCTAATTTCCAATTGCATCTTGTGTGAGGAATGGGACATAACACTAAACAGGATAGTCACCTGCTAGGGACTGAGGGAAATAGGGGCTCAGAGGAGGAAGGGAACTTTCATGGAGGATCCATCAGCCTGCAAGGAGTAGGCATGTGGGGTGGAAACCTGAAGAGGAGCAACATTTGGGGGGGGAAGGCAGAGGAGGGCCCTGTGGAGGGGAAGAACCAAGAGTGAGGATGTCAAGGTAAGACCTAGCAGGTGCAGGGCCCCTGGGAGTGGGGCGGGGAGGTGCAGAGAGGAGCACAGAGAGAAGGCTGGGTTGTCTGAATTGGTTCCTCCTGAAGGAGGGTGGGCGGAGTAAAGCCTGGTGGAGGAGGGTTTAGAAAACCAAGTGTGATAAGGAAGAGGGAACTAGCAGTGTTCCCTAAGTGACACGTTTTGAGGACATTCTTCAGTTGTGGTAGAAAACACCAGCAGCATGAGTTGACCCCGAGGGATGGAGACCAGAAGGCTGGCTGCAACTCAGTGTGTAGTGACAAGATGACAGGATGAGGCGGTGGCAGCAGAAATGGAGGAGGTTAAACTCAAGATTCAATTCCCCAGGCATCCCACAAGTGAGCCCCGTTTGGAGATGAGGACGCAGAGGCCCTGGGAGGTCAGTGAGTCATGTGCAGTGGCCCGGCTACTAAGGAACAGGTCTAGGTTGCATCTTGATGGGTCTCCTTGTGGGCACAGCCAGGGAAAAGCTCAGTGGAGTCTGGTTTGTTAAAAAAAGAAACCTGGGACACGACTCTGCAGAGAATAAGACCACAACTGGGAACATATCTAGGGCTGAAAGGCAGTGGAGAAACAAATTCAAGATGGCAGAAGTGATTGAGTGCCAATGGTGGAATCATGATACATGATTTTCTTTTCTCTTTTTCTGTTTTCCAAACTGTATTTGATGACTTGTACCATAAAGGGGAAGAAAGGAGCAGCTCTATTTGATGTCGAAGTGAAGCGAATGAGATACAAGTCAAGAAGAAGCCAGTGGGTTTGTTGGAGTGAAAAAAATCAGGGAGGAAGGGGAGCTTCAAGGGTACACTTGCCTTAGAAAATAGGGGGTCAAGATAAGAAGAGCCCCAGGTGCCCCCAGCTTGCAGTGACATGAAGCAGAGAATCAGGATGGAAGAAGTGTCCTGGGTGGGTTAGGAGAGAGTTTTCTGAACACACAGAATAGTACACGCCTTTCTCCCCAGCACAGTGCCCTTCTTCTCCTTAGAAGACCAGCATCCCTGTGATCTGGGTAGGAATTACCTGGGACTCCATCCACTTTCTTGGCTTCTGTTGTTCTGAGCTTCTGGGAACCTGGAGAAGATGAAGGCATCTGTGGTGCTCTTCCTCCTTGGCTACCTCGTGGTCCCAAGTGGTGCTTACATCTTGGGGCGTTGCGTAGTGGCTGATCTGCTCCACAAAGGAGGCCTGGATTATTTTGAAGGTTACAGCCTGGAAAACTGTAAGTTCCTCTGAGCCCCCTCTGTCCTCCTTTGCCTCCATCCCCAGCTCCTCAGACCACACGTTCTATTCCATCTTAGGGGTTTGCCTGGCTTATTATGAAAGCAAGTTCAATCCCTCAGCTGTGTATGAGAATGAGCCCGGTGGCTACGCTGGCTTTGGCCTCTTTCAGATCCGTGAGGACCTGTGGTGCGAACATGGCCGGAATCTCTGTGGAGTGTCCTGCTCTGGTAGGTCACTTCCTTTCATTCCATGCTGGCACTCTGGGGGCTGCAGTGCCACACTTGGAGGTTGGCCTTCTTGGTGACCAGAGTTTTCTGTGTGTTTGGAGGAGGGAGGAGGAGGGGCTTGGGTTAGGCCATATCCACAGTGGACTTCCAGGGAGGCTGGGCACTGCCCTGCCAGGGAGGACTGCCCTGTCAGGCAGTTATCTGGGATGGAGTGATGGAGACCCACATTCCAAAGGCAAAGAAGCAGCTGTGCAGAGGAGTGTGGAGCCACTGGAGCCCACCCGAGCCTGAAAGGTGGGAGCAGAGGGTTCCCTGTGGGCCTGAGCTCACCCACACTTGGCCATTACTCAGTTCTTCAGGGGGACAGATGCTGCCACTTTGAAAGGCAAAAGTGGTCACAGACAAGAGCTGGTGATCACAAGAGGAATTGCCCCCCACTTTTAGGAGGACCCAAGTACCTGTAGTCAAGAGAATGAGGTCACCTAGGATTCATTCATTCCATGAGCATTTATTGAGCACCCACTGCATGCCAGGGCTTGCTCACTGCCAAGTATTCTCTGAAGCACTTCAAAGATATGAATCCATCTAGTATTCACAACGAACCCCCAGGAGTTCGGCACCATTATTTCTCCGTTCTATAAATGGGGAAACTGAGGCCCAGAGAGTGTACAGTACATGCCCAAGGCCACATAACTGGTGAGTGGCAGAGCTAGAGGGCAAACCTACACAGTGTGGCTCGCAAGTCAGGGCTACAGCAAGAGGGCACTGCCAGGTGTTGTCTCCATGACATCCCAGCTATCTTTCTGCAGCAGGAGGGCCCAAGTGCCTAGGCATCCTCGGGACCTCCCTAGTGAGACAACCTCCCTTTACCCTGGGGAGTGAGAAATGTTCCAAAGCCTGCGGCTTCTGAGCTGGGTCTCTAGGAGACAGAGTGGAGAGGTGGTGGCAAAGGCTTGCAGCTTTCTTGTGGGCTTGGGGTGCAACTGCCCTGGGTCAGCCTCGTGATTGGCCTTGGGGCTCCAGAGAGGAGTAAGATAGTCCCTGTATCCAAGGAGAGGCAGGACTACAAGAGGCACAGGGACCTTGCAGGAAGCCGTGGGAAACCCAGCCATGCTCATTGTGGGCTATGTGAGCAGTGCAAGTGGCCTCCTAGAACCTTTTCATCTATGAAGGGGGACAACATGAACTTCCTCTTAGGTTGCTGTGAACATGAAGTGGGATAATGTATGTAAAAGGTCATTCAGGCCTCATAGCGAATGACAACAATCTCAGTGTCACTGGGGAGACATACACATTAAAAGACCTTCAACAGATGACTGGATAAAGAAAATGTGATATATATATATATATATATATATATATATAATGATGGAATATTACTCAACTTTAAAGAAGAATGAAATTCTGGCATTTGCTGGTAAACGGATAGAGTTAGAGAATATTATGCTAAGTGAAATAAGCCAAACCCCCAAAACCAAAGGCTGAATGTCTTCTCTGATATGTGGAAGCTAATTCACAATAAGGGGAGTGGGAATAGGGAAGAATAGAGTTACTTTATAGGAGGTAGAGGGGAGTGAAGGGAGGGGAAAGGGTATGGGGGAAGGAAGGACAGTGAAACAGACATTATTACCTCATGTACATATATGACTGCCTGACCCATGTGATCCTGCAATATTTTTAATCAGAAAAATGAGAGATTCCACTTCATTTATGTTTGATCTATCAAAATATATAAATGCATTCTACTGTCAGGGACGACTAATTAGAACAAAATTTTTAAAAAGCGTAGTTTAATTACTGTGATGGAACACCGTGAATGGAGGGTTTGAAGTCATCCTAAGCTTCCTGTAGCGAAGGGAAAAAGAGAAACACAGAAGCTCCACAATTTTTATCTCATAAGAAGAAAAGTGTATGTGTGTGTGTGTGTGTGTGTGTGTGTGTGTGTAATCAGAACTCAATGGGAAGAACCTACTATCTGTAATAGAGGTGGGACTGGATGTTGTGATGACTATTCTGAGAAACCTTCTCATCAGGTAGATGTAAAAAAAAAAAAAAAAAAGGTGGGGGTAGCAAATCTCTTACCTGGTTATATTGGTAAAAAAGTAAGAGAAATCTCAAGGGAGCAAGAGACCTAAGTGGGGATGGAAGCAGATAATGGTCCTGGAAGTATCAGCAGATTCTGTGCAGCCTAAAGCACAGGTTTAGTGGTCACTGTGCAGATGGGGCCTGAGCCAGATGAGGAGGTACATTGGAGACAACCATACCAGGTCACAAAGCCAGATGGCTACACCAGCAGGGACAAGTCCTGGAAGTGAGGACACTCTAGACAGAGCAGGAAGCAGTTTTCCTGGGAATTTGGAACCACAGCCAATAGGATTCACAAGTAAGCAAGTCACCATGAGTCACCATCTAGAGGTCGGAGAGCCTGTGCTGAGCACTGTGGGCAGTTCAAGAGGAGCCGGGTGCCTGCCGGCAGCGTGGGGACAGGAGGAGCACAGGCTTTGAGGCCACTCAGA
The DNA here is from genome assembly GCA_020662805.1 of Glaucomys volans. NCBI lineage: Eukaryota > Metazoa > Chordata > Mammalia > Rodentia > Sciuridae > Glaucomys > Glaucomys volans. Next base: position 85,918 of record JAJEJO010049441.1, read on the forward strand.
AGGTGTGTTGGCCTCTTCCGGTGGTGTGAGTTGAGCATCAGTCACCTGTGGAACGGAGATGATGACGATGCGCACCTCATGGAGTTTGAGGAGTTTCAGCGTGTGTCAAACACTGAGCCCGGTTCTGGCATACCTGTGGCATGGGGCTTGGTAACACACCTTCCCTCTGTTCAAAGAATGGACAAGGTAGATGAGATTAGGGAGTATGTCTGCCTGGCTGCCTGCCTGTCTGTATGTCACAGGCAAGGCTTGACAAGGGGGCTTGTCATTCACAAGAGGGGAGCTGGCACAGGGGTTCGGCGGGCCAAGGAGACTTTTAAGGACTGTGGTTCGGGCTGAGCAGATCTGGGTTGGGAGACAAGATGAACAAGGGGCAGCATCCCTAAGTCATGGGTCTCCTGGATGGAGCCCACTCCTGAAGGCCACTGTCAGTCTCCCACCCTCCACCTGTCCTGAACCTGGGGCTATGGAAAGCGATGGGATAAGATTGTGGAGTGGAGAGGGCTGCTGGGCATGACAGGCAGCTAGGAGGCATTGAAGTGATGTTAAGGAAAATCCATGAGCCTGCATCAGGAAAAGGAGAGGCTCCAGGTTGGGCGAGAAGATGGCATTGCAATAATCCCCAGTGGGAGGTCTCGGTTTCCACAGGAGGGACCGGAAGAAGGGGTGCATAGACAGGTTGGTTTCTCAGAGGCATTGCGGGGCCCTTGCATATGCTGTTTCCTGTGCCTGGATAAGTTTTCCTCTGGTGACTCCCTTAATCCCCTTTCCTCACCCACCCCTTTAGATGTCACATTGTCCCATAACCCTTCCCCGGCCCTTCAGGGTTCCTGATGTGTACTGTGAACCACGTGTCCCTGTTAATTGCTCGCCCCCACACCATTCCAGCTCCAGGTATTAGAGGCGCCTCTGACTCCACTCCCCTCTAGGCTGAGGGTTCCATGAGGGCATGGATAGAGTCACCATGCTGGCCACCATATCTCCACTGGTTCTCATAGGTCAGCTCACATATATGTATATTTTTAATGGAAAAATAGTCAAAATTACAAGCAAAAAGAATCCAATGGTTGCACCAATCTGTAGTCTCACCAGCAATGTATGAGTGTACCTTTTTCCCCACATCCTTGCCAACACTGCTACTTCGGGTATTTCCTGAGAAAAATCTGGAGGTGGACTGATTCTTAGAATTACCTGGAAGCCTCTCTAGTGAGTCCTCCCTGCCTTCCCCAGGTCACTCTGGCTTAGCCGTCACATGGTGGTGAGATGTCACTACACCTTATTTTCTCCTGCAGAGTTACTGAATCCGAATTTAAAGAAGACGATTGATTGTGTCAAGAAAATCGTAAAAGGAAAAGAAGGAATGGGCGCGTGGTGAGTGGCAGATCCTTAAGTAGCCCGAATTAATGACTCTGGGCGTTATCTTCCCTCTTGATCTCACCTCAATCTTGATTACTGCACATCTGCGGTTTCAAGTTAAGTAGCAGCATGTTCCCACAACAAAGGCCACAGAAGGAAGGAAAGTAATTATCGGACAAATTGCCTCAAGTTATATTTTTTTCCCTTCCAAATCTTGTTTAGGGTTAATTAGGATGCCAGGATGAACATCCTTAAAATAAATCTCTGTGTATATTGCTTTTTCTTTACCTTACAAGGCTTAATTTTGAAAATTAGAATACATCTGAGGTTGACAAATGTACCTTTTCATGTCACTGTTAGGAAAAGTATTACTTTATAAACAAATAATTGTTTTAATTTTTTTTTTCATTTTAAAAATTTGTTCTCATTAGTAATATAGGACAGTAGAATGCATGACACACTATACACCAAAGGAGAATAACTTCTCATTCCTCTGGCTGAACATAGAGCTGAGTCACACCAGTAGTGTGATCATACATGTGTATAGGGTAAAAATGTCTGTCTCATTCTACCGTTCTTCCCATCCCCACTGCCCCCCCACTTCCCTCTGCACAATCCAAAGTTCCTTTATTTTTCCCCACTCCACCCCTAATGGATCAGCATCTGCTTATCAGACAAAACATTTAGCCTTTGGTTTTGGGGGATTGGCTTATTTCACTTAGCATGACATTTTCCATTTACCTGCAAATGCCATCATTTCATTCTTCTTTAAGGCTGAGTAATATTCCATTGTGTATACGTACCGTATTTTCTTTATCCATTCATCTGTTGAAGGGCATCTAAGTTTGTTCCATAGTTCAGCTATTGTGAACTGAGCTGCTATAAAAACTGATGTGGCTATGTCACTGTAGTATGTTGATTTTAAGTCCTTTTGGGTGTAAACTGAGGAGTGGGATAGCTGGGTCAAATGGTGGTTCCATTCCAAGTTTTCTTAGGAATCTCCATACTGCTTTCCAAAATGGTTACACCAATCTGCATTTCCACCAACAATATATGAGTGTACCTTTATCCTCTCTAACACTTATTATTGCTTGTATTCTTGATAATTGACATTCCAACTGGAGTGAGATGAAATCTTAGTTTTTGATTTGCATTTCTCTAATTGCAAGAGATGATGAACATTTTTTCATGTTTGTTGACTGATTTTATTTTTTCTTCTGTGACGTGTCTGTTCAGTTCCTTAGCCCATTTAGTGATTGGGTTAATTTTTTGTTGTTGTTAAGTATTTTGAGTCCTTTATATATCCTGGAGATCAGTGCTCTATCTGAGGTGCGCATGGTAAGGATTTTCTCCCACTCTGTAGGCTCTCGCTTCACATTATTGATTGTTTCCTTTGCTGAGAAGAAGCTTTTTAGTTTGAATCCATCCCATTTATTGATCCTTAATTTTACTTCTTGTGTTTTGGGAGTCTTGTTAAGGAAGTCAGGTCCTAAGCCAACATGGTGAAGGACTACTTTTTCTTCGAGTAGGCACAGGATCTCGGTTCTAGTGCCTAAGTCTTTGATCCACTTTGAGTTGATTTTTGTGCAGGGTGAGAGAGGTTTAATTTCATTCTTTTTGTATATGGATTTCCAGTTTTCCCAGCACCATTTGTTGAATAGACTATCTTTTCTCCAATGTATGTTTTTGGCACCTCTGTCTAGTATTGGATAACTGTATTTATGTGGGTTTGTCTGTTTCTTCTACTTTGTACCATTGGTCTACACGTCTATTTTGGTGCCGATACCATGCCATTTGTGTTACTGTAGTTCTGTAGTCTAGTTGAAGGTCTGGTATTGTGATGCCTCCTGATTCACTTTTCTTGCTAAGGATGCTTTGGCTATTCTGGGTCTCATTTTCCCAAATGAATTTCATGATTGTCTTTTCTAGTTCTATGAGGAATGTCATTGGGATTTGGATAGGAACTGCATTCAATCTGTATAACACTTTTGATAGTATGGCCATTTTGACAATATTAAATCCGCCTATCCAAGAGCATAGGAGATCTTTCCATCTTCTAAGGTCTTCTTCAAATTCTTTCTTTAGTATTCTGTAGTTTTCATTGTAGATTGCCTTTGACCTCTTTTGTTAGATTGATTCCCAAGGGTTTTTTTTTTTTTTTGAAAAAATGTGAATGGGGTAGTTTTCAATTTCTCTTACAGTGGATTCTACTTTTGAGGTTCTTGATGTGTGTTGTGAAAGGACTCTCCAGCAAACTTATATCAATTTACATATCTATAAAGAGCAAGTGCCCCTTTACAAATCACAAAATCTTTGTCACTTGAAAGGTGAATAACAATCAGTCTTATCTTTTTTTTCCTTTGTTAAGATACCCCATTAGAGTGTTTCCTCCTATGTTTTTTATATAGTGATATTTATTCTTTTGTGATTTTTTTCCTGTCCCTCTCCTTTGCCTATTTTTTCAAGCTCAAGTCATCATACTGATTTGAAAGACCTCTTTACAGTTCAGTATCTTAATTAACTGTTGTATATTTGTTGCTCAAAATAACTGCATCTTTTTAAATTTTTAAAATTTTTTATTATTTTTCTCTTTTAACATTTTGATGATTTTTTTTATTAATGTTTTATTTGTTCTAATTGGTTAACTGTATCTATTAACTTCCTCTTTTGCCAGGTATTTGCATAGGAAAGCCTTCTAAAATATACATGGTTGGGCCTATGTCTGAATTTTTTTCACTCAACATATTTGTTCATATTGTCATAAATATTTCTCAGTTATAATGATATTCTCTTTCCTTTCATACTTGCCTCTACAACACTTTTTCTTTTTTCTTGATTTATTGCTTTTGCTGGGATCTCCAGTAAATGCTAAATAGACTTGATGGTAATGACAACCTTATCTTGTTCCCAATCTCACAAGGAAGAGGTTCATATTTTGTCATTCATTACATGCGGTGCTTTAAATTTTCTGAAATATTCTTAGTTAAATTGAGAGTGTTCCTTTCCATTTCTACTTTGTTAATTTCTTTTCTTTTTTTTTTTTTTTTGCCACAAATACATGTCTAATTTGGGTTACTCCATTTTAGTTTCTTCGCAATTCTGTGTTAACTTATCCATCTTCTTTTTTTAAAATTCAAACTGCTGTCTTTGTTTTTAAAAATCTCTCTTTAGCTTTTTCCAGAGGTCATGTCTGGACATATCTTATTGAGGGTGTCAGTTTTATGAAATTTAGTTGTTTTTAAAAGAAGTTTCTCTGAATTTCTTCTTATTTAAACTTTCCTGTGTCCTGTAAATTAGGGTCATCATCTCTGCGTGAAGCATCAGGTTTGTTATTTGTATTTTGACTTTGTTTATAGTATTTTCACCCACATGCGTTTTATAGACATAAATCCCTCAATGTTTTTCACAGACTTAAATTCCTCAATCTTTTCTTTTGTAGCTTCTGGGTTTATATGAAATCTCCTTCTTAGACAAGTCTTTCAAGATTGTAAAGAAATTGAGCCCTGTTTCCTTCTATATTAAAACAGACAAAATAAACCCTATATTAAAGTGTTTTTAAATTAAAACAACAATTTTAATAATTTTTGTTTCTATGCTTAAAATTTGGGCTCTTCTGAAAATTTTGGGGGTATTAAAATGTAGGGATCCAGCTGGATGCTTTTTAAATGACTAGTCATTGGTTTCAACACCATTTATTCATTAATCCATTCCCACCACTAATTGAATAGCTTGTCTATAAAGTGGACATCCCCTTATTAAAGTTAACTATCTCCTGAGTGCTTGAAGACCTTTCATTTATGGTTTTGACTTTCCAGTTAATTGGTAAGTGTGGCTGACCCTCTGGGGCAAGCATTAATAAGCTAAAGTCATCTTTGCTTGTCCTTGTTTGCTCAGGCTCCAGGTGAGGTGACCTCTCATCAAGCTAATGGGCAGCTGTGTCTTTCCCAAAGCTCAGATGGGGCCACTCTTTAGGGTCAGGGCAGACAGGAAGCAGCGGACCAAGACCCCTGTGTCCCAGGAGTACCTTCAGCATTGTCTGCCCCTTGGTGTTCCTGAAAAATGAGTGTGTGTGTGTGTGTGTGTGTGTGTGTGCATGCGCGTGCTTTCTCTGCTGTTCTCTATAGCTATGGCAGGCAGAGGGGATTGTGGTCCCTTCTTCTAGAATGGGACCCTCTACCATGGAACAGGCTGAGTTAGCTGCCTGGCCTGCAGCTCACCTGGTACCACCCCAACCTGTAGGCAAGGGTGGAGGGCCTGAGCTGGGTGCTGGCACAGAGGCAGAGAAGGAGGCAATAACTCTTAGGTTGGATAAATAAATCTTAAGATTGGAGAAACTCAGTTCCTTTGTCCTAGGTGGATTGAGGAGTTGAAAGGCATTTGAGGACAGAAGCAGGTGCACAGAAAGGTGAAAGGGGGCCTGGCCCAAGGACAAGTGTTGTGGACACACCATGTGACAAGTCACAGAACTTCTCCAAAGCTCATTTCAGGAAAGCTAACAATACCTACCTAGAAGGATTGGGGAGAATTTCTCAGTTCACTGTTCAGGACCCCCTAAACCATGTGGGGCTTAAGTGCAAGGTGGGGGTGGACGGGGGAATCACTAGCATTCATGCCAGGGGATGGTGGCTCTGGAGGCAAGCAGTATGAATGGGCTGGACTGAGGAACCTGGGACCCTGAGCACTGACCTTAAGGAGTCCCCTCCTAATCACTCTCCCTGACCTTCCTCTTGGTAGGCCCATCTGGACCCGGAACTGCCAGTTTTCTGACACTCTATCGCGATGGCTGGACGGGTGCAAACTAGGTCCGAGGAGTCATGCAACACTCAGAAGCCGCATCTTGTGATGGAAGTGCCTTCTCTGTTTGCTGCTTCACTTAGTCCTGCCATCATCTCACCACTTGACAGCTCTGGATGGAAAGGGGGGAAAGTTTGCTTTATTCAGGGATGTGGGATACAGAATAAACCAAGTTTGTTACTCAACTTGGGCTGAAAGTCTCCACTTGTGTGTTATGATGATGCTTAGTGTGATCACCACTATTTGCCATTTTCACAATTTATTGTTTAATCTCAGACAGAGGATTTGGAGGAAGGAAACTATCTGGGAAACAAGATGTGTCCACAGATGCCAATATTAAATAGAGAAAGGAAGAACAGACACAGTGGAAGAAAACAGGAATCACAGAAGAGAGGAAGAGGGGCTGGAGCAGACAGGGCCTCCTGTCCCATCCCTGAGACACACAGGTATAGTGAGGAGACCACGAAATCCTCTTTCATCTTCTACAAAGAAAATAAAGTGATAGTTGATTTCTTCCTCTAAGATTAAGTTTCTAAAATTTGTAAATAATACATATTAGATAAATTATTAACTTATAGAAACATTAAAAAAGAGAAATATTCTCCCATGATTTCAGAACCCCCAAAAATCACTCTTACAATTTGTTTGCATTAGCTTCTGATCTTTTTTCTGTGTAAGGTTTTCATTCTTTTTGAACAATGAGAGGTTTGGTTTCTCACTTTTTTTTTTTTTTAAACCAGGGATTGGACCCAGGGGCACTTACCACTGAACCATATCTCCAGCCCTTTTTAGTTTTTTTATTTTAAGGAAGGGTCTCATTAAGTGGCTTAGGACCCCACTAAGTTGCTGAGGTTGACCTTGAACTTGCAATCCTCCTGCCTCAGTCTCCTAAGTCACTGGGATTACAGGTGTGCGCCACTGTGCCCAGCCTTTTTTTTTTTTTTTTAAATATTTTTTAGTTGTAGATGGGCACAATACCTTTATTTATTTATTAATTTGTTAATTTTTTGTGTGGTACTGCAGATCAAACCCAGTGCCTCACACGTGCGAGGTGTGTGCTCTACCACTGAGCCACAACCCCAGCCCCTGTGCCCAACTTTTGTTCCTAACTTTTTAGAAAGAAAACAAATATGATAACAAGCCTTCCTCCTATGTGTATTTTAATTTTAAGCAGAAAGGGGTCTATTTCAGAAGCTGAGTGGCTTACAGACGCCTTGCCCAGGATGGAGCAGCAGGTACCAGCCTGGGCTTTCTGGACATATCTGCTGAGACCTGGTCACAACCACAGCAGCAGCAGAAACGACCACTCCTCAGATCCAGGCCTCCTGTGGGACCCAAGCCGTGATGGGCTATGGAAAACAATCCTTAACCTTTCAATCCTGGGACAGGAAGGAAAGAGCTGGAGAGGTGTTGAGAGGGTCTGTCTGCAGTATCTCCCTCACCATATTCTTATAGTGTCTTTAAAATGAAAATGTACTGACAGTTAATATCCCATTGTGTGAATATACTTTATTTTACTTGACTTCTCCCTATGTTATATTTTTAGGTGTTGCCATTTTTTAAATCATTACAGAGTATTATAGAACCTACTTGGGGCTGCTGTTTTTAATTTTTCTTTTTTTGGCATTTTAAAAATTACACAAACATATATTAAATGAAGAAAACTCATTGCAGAGTTAACTCAAAAGTCATAAAGAAAGGAATTGAAAATACCCATCATAACCTACTGGAAACAAGTTTTCATCATTTTTATGTGTCAAAGTTGAGAGAACCTTAACTTAGGGATGGGTAGAGGTACATTGTGTGTGTGTGTGTCTGTCTGTGCATTCATGTGCACATTTTCCCCCTTGGGAGCATGGAACATTGCCAAATAGTTTTATATCTTACTTAATATATTATGGTCTGATATTTCCAGGGTGACCACAGGGATATCAGCACCATTTTTAATGACTACCCAAGTATCCTGTTATATGGACACAATTTTTTTTCACAGACTGCATTTTGATTCATGTACACAAATGGGGTACAACTTTTCATTTCTATGGTTGTACACAATGTAGATTCACGCCATTCATACATGTACTTAGGGTAATGATGTCTGTCTCAGTCCACTGTCTTTCCTTCTCCCACCCGCTCCTGCCCCATTTCCCTCTACACAATCCAAAGTTCCTCCATTCGTCTCTTGTCCCTCCCATCCCTCAACTTATGCACTTATCAGAGAAAACATTCTGCCTTTGGGTTTTGGGCTTGGCTTATTTCACTTAGCATGATATTCTCCAACTGCATCCATTTACCAGCAAATGCCATAATTTTATTCTTCTTTATGGCTGAGTAATATTACATTGTGTATATATACCACAGTTTCTTTTCTTTTCTTTTTTTTTATACCACAGTTTCTTTATGCGTTCATCAATTGAAGGGCATCTAGGTTGGTTCCACAATCTAGCTATTGTGAATTGAGCAGCTATGAACACTGATGTGGCTGCGTCACTGTAGTATGCTGATTTTAAGTCCTTTGGGTATAAACTGAGGAGTGGGATAGCTGGGTTAAATGGTGGGTCCTATATGGACAAATTTTAATGTAAATAACCATTTATTGTTTCTCTTTTCAATGCAGTGATAAACAAGTTAGGGAATAGCAGCTGCCTTATAGGCAGGCAGGACCTAAAGTCTGCCCTTCTCTTCGCATGTTTGGTCACTTTGAGAAAAGAGAAGAAGTGGTTATAAGTTATAACTGCAGGGGCAGAACTTTTACTCAAGTTTGGGATCATTCCATCAGCTGGAGCCAGTGGTTCTTCGTGGCTTTCTCTCCTGTCTAGAGGAAAGGGTCTGCCGTATTTCCCCACATGGCACAATTCATGCAGTAAAATTCCTGCTGATGGCAGCACTTCCTGTGGTGGTCAGTGAGAAGCCTGTGAGATCCGGAGAGTAACTTTTTCACATTGTTATTGAGCTCAGAATCTGCACTGCTTCTGAGGGTGGACCCAGGAGTGATAAGGCACCTGATCTCAACCCAACTTCAACCCAGACGTTAATGTCAACCTGCGATTGATTAAAACACTATCTTCTCAAGAGCCAAATCCAACATGCTGCCGCCTCCTTCCAGCCCATTACTTCTGCCACTGCTCATTGTCCCCTAATGGCCACTTGTGTCAACATGGGCGTGAGGCTCGAGGAGAAAGCAAATGTTAATGTATTGATTGGAACCACCTCACTAAGGTTTCCCAAAGGTGACTCCTGGCGTGGCGGTGTCCTCTCAAACCCATTGGTGCAAGCCATGACAATGAGCGTCACTTCTCCAGAGTCACATCTCCTTTTCTGCTTTATAGCATGACCAAGCTAGATTAGAAAACCGTAATAACAATGACTTCTGCTAATTATACTTCTTTTACCAGAAGCTACCATATTCCAATTTTACAAATATAACCCAGAAATCTTCACATACAATATTTCCAAACTTTGCAACAATCTTACAAGATAGATATGAATTATAACTATATCCCGATGGGCAAATCCAGTCTAGGAAGGACTGTAGAACTTGGCTTTACTCCATGCTGCTAAGTGATGAAGACCTGATGGGAATCTCCACAAAACCTGTAGTTCTTTTATATATATCCCTTTCTAAACTCAGGGGGTGTATGGGTATTAACTCTCATTCCATCCATTAGCTGGAAGCATCTCCATTTTTTTAAAAATTAAGATGCCACACCAAAAAAGGTATTGGGCAACTAGCACAGGGCAATGGGTCATTGTCATGGTGCCCAGTCCCAAGACTGGGAAATGGAGGGCACTTTCTCAACACTACAAAGCAAGTCAATAGGACAGTGTGATGTTCTGCAGCATCTCCAAATTTATGTCACAATAAAAATCAGCTGTGATGGCCATTAAAATGCTGGTTCCTGGGTCATACCCAGAGCAACAAGTTGTGTCTGCAGGAGTGGGGCCCAGGAGTAATGCATTTTTGCAAAGTATCTCCAGATAAACCTGTCTTTGGGAGTCTGAGCACAGGGTTGGAGAGAGTCAAAAGCCACAGGGCTCATTCCTGGCTCTGCCACTTACTGTTGAACCATTTCACTCTCTGAGCTCATTTTTTTATGCTGTGGACTGAAGTGAATGGCCCAGGCTGGGCCAGCTGCATAGGGGTGGCCATCAGGTGATGGGGGTCTTCTGATGCCTGAACCCTTTCCTACTTCCCAGAACTGTGTTAAATTTGTGGGAGGGGCTTGTGTGTGTGTGTGTGTGTGTGTGTGTGTGTGTGTGTCCATGGCTGCCTGGTGCTATGCGTCCTGAGAGCAGCCTGACCATGTCAGTTACTGGAGTACAAAGACTGTAACTCTCTCACCCTCAGAACACTGCTTTCCAGAATTCCTCTTAAGTAGTGGCTGGTTTTTCTTTGAACCTCAAATCCTACATATTTCAGGGGCTGGAGGTGAACCAGGCAACTCCCCTTCTCATTACCGTTTTCTCTGTGCTCCAGAAAGTTCTCTGGCTTCCTTGAAGTGAACATTCCTCCTCCATTCTCCTGTCCCTGCCCCTCATTCACAGAAGGTTTTGGCTTCTGATTCACTGCTTTTCCAGCCCCTTTGGAGCCATCATTTTTGGTGGCTTTGATATTTAGTCTAAGCCACCAGCAAGCACCCTGGCATCTCAGTTCCCCAAAGCCATCATCTGCATCTACCTCATTTCAACCACTACCCCCAATACCCTACCTTGGCCTCATCATTACTAATAACTGCATGTCTTCAAAATCTCAATTGTAAGTTCCCCCTCTTTGCACACCTGTGCGTCCCTTGAACAGCTGTCTAACTCCTCCTCTTTGACTCCCTAGGATCTCTGATGTGACGCTAGCATCCTCACTGTCCTTCACCTTCCTCATCTCCTCACTTCTCTTCTGCCCTGCTCAAATTCTAAACTGCCTTGATAATAATGTCACAGGTGCATCCCACCCCCGCCCCTTCTCCTCTCTCTGACATATTCACCTGACCACTCAATCCTGGTTAAGCCCAATTCTCTACCTACTCTGATTTGCACCCAAGTAGCTATACATGTCTGGAGAAGAAGGAAAAAAACCCACAAAACTGTGTTGAATGGTGTTGCTTTAAATTCTTAACAACCATCATCCAGTGGACCTTTACATTCCCAATCTCTTAGATAAGCATTTCACACTTTCTCCTCTCTCTTTAAATCTCTAACACCTCCTCCCTCATCCACCCTCTTCACTGAGGATATTGCTTCCTGTGTCACTGAGGAAACAGAATTCATCAGATAAGACCATCTGCAGGCTCCTGTGGGCTCCTCTGTTCACCCACATGCTCTGCCTACCTACCCCCATTATCTTTACAGATGAACTGTTGATGCCCCTGAATGAGGTCTTTCCCCTCACACCCTGGACCCCAGGCCCTCTCACCTCTTCGAGAGGCAAGCCACTTGTGGTCACTTTCCCCTCCTGCTCGACTGCTTACATTATCATAAAGTATATTGTAATGTCTCTCAGCTAAAAAACCTCTCTCTTGGCCTCAGATTTCCTCGAAGGACTCCTCAAAAGAATTGCCCAGGTTTCCTTTCTTCTCTGCATGACCTTCCTTTCTCTCTCAGGTCCTCTTCACTGCAAGCATGTTTCTTATGGCCGTCAATGATCTACCTACCACCAGATCCTAAGGTTAACTCTCAGCTCACATCTTAGTTTCAGCAGCATTTGACACAGGTGATCACTCTCTCTTCTTAAAACACTCAATTCATCGACTCTGGGGACTATATACATTCCTGGCATTTGTCCTACCTCACTGCTCCTTCACCTCCTTTGTTGGTATCCTCTCCTGTTCCTGGTCAATGTTAGAGAGACTCAGGCTTCATCCTTAGAACACTTTTCTGTTTTTAACTATACCTGAAACTAAATAATTTAGTATTTTTTCTCCCCCAGAGTTTCCTTGAACTGTACATTGACATGCAAAAATATTCTTTATCTTCTGGATATCTGTACTTATGGTATAATGGCACCAGAAAACAGAATTAAGGGGTTCAGAGGTGCAATCTTCCCTGTCTTCACACTGCTGGTTCACAGGGGATGTCCCTTGTCTCTGGGCCTCACAGCACCACGGTGGTGAAACATCTCCATAACAGAGTCTGGTTGTGGCAGGAGTGTCTGACAATGTGCTGGTCTTGTAAGCATGCTCCAACTCTACACCAGCCATAACCACTGAAATCCCCTCTCCCAGGGGCCAACAAAATCAGGAGCAAACTGTCAATCAAATTATTTTATTAAATAAAGCTGGCAGGCTGATTCATCTCATGCCAGTATAACTCACCTAAGGGTACAGAGCATGACTTTTATTTAGTTAATATGTCCTATGGGCTCTTGGGGCACCATACTGATAGAAAGCTCCTATCAGCACTTTCTAGAGGCTCTCTGGAATTAGTTGCTGGCACAACTGGCCAAAGAGCTAATGGAGAAAAGTCAGCTGGCTCTAGGGTTTATTGTGGCAGCTGTGGTGCAAGGAGTCAGACAGGTGCTGCTATTTCCAGGATGTCTAGAACTTGCAGGAAACTGCTGCCAACTTCCCAGCAGCTCAGCAGGCTCAAGTGAGGTGACCGGCAGCAGAGACAGAGTCTGCTACAGAGTCAGCAGCTTGAGAGGTTGAGGCAGGAGAACTGTGAGTTCAAAGCCAGCCTCAGCAACTCAGCAAGGCCCTAAGCAACTTAGCAAGAGCCTGTCTCCAAATAAAATAATAATAAAAAAAGGGCTTGGGATGTGGTTCAGTGGTTAAGTGCCCTTGAGTTCAATCACTGGTACAAAAAAAAAAAAAAAAAAAAAAAAGAACTTGGACCTGTGAGGTGTGGACATGTGCCAGCTTCTGCCTGGTGAAGATTGGTGATTGCCACCCTCTGTCTTCTCCTTCTCTGTGAGTGTGTGTCAGAGGTGAAGTCTACACTGCAGCTGAAACCAGCTTGGTCCAGGTTCCTGCCAGATCCCAGCTCCTATACCGAGGAAGAACACAGAAGCAGGTGTAAGCAGAGCTGAGTACCAGGGACGGCATCCTGGCCATTTTTACTTTGAAATGAATGAACACTGTGTAGCTTTCAGTCCCTCAACACCAGCACTCACAGGCAGATGGGGTCCTCCTTGGACAGGGCCCTGGATGCCTCACTGATGCCCTCCGTTGCTTCCTCACCTCTCTGCCACCCACCCCCATCCCGTTTCTAGTTGGGGCCACTGTCATCACACTTGTTTCCATTATCTACAAATCGTCCATTTTGAAGGAAGATGGGATTTTAAATTTAGGTTTCAAAAATACCCTCAAGGGAACTATGTCATTTTTTACAAGACATTCCATTTACACATGCATCCATGAAAAATAAGGGTTAACAAACTAGCCCAGCAATTCTGATTATTCTTTCAGTAAATGTGTAAACTTTTGCTGGTGACAATTTCAATCCCTTAGAAGCTGCCTCTTTAGTGTTCAGGATCTCAAGAACTGTTGATCTCTGCTGGCATCCACAGCTCTGGGCTCTCTGGGGGCCTCCACACTTCCCATTAAACTTCCTGAGACAGCTCATGAATGACAAGTCATGCCAGGAGAAACAAAGCCCCTGAATAATCCCCAAATCTGGTGGAGGGAGAGTGGCTGAATCATCAGACAGATGCACATCCCTGCTGCCACTTCCACCCGTCAGCGTGCACCCCAGCTGCACCTCTTCTTGCAGCTTGGTTTATGTTGTTGCTTTCACTCTTAAGGCCAGGATAAAATCCACGTTTGCATGGTCACTGTGAAACTGTGGAGGTAGGTGTAGGATACCATCTGATGCCCTGGATGGGGGACTCCAGAAAATGTTCTCTACTAGTCTCTTGTGTGAAGGGACATTTATAACTCCCACCACACATTTCATTCCCACACTGTTTCCTGCATCAGACTTACTCTTTGTCATTTTATGTAGTTTACGTGGGTTTTTTTTTTCCCTCGGAACAACAACTCTGGGAGAGCAGATTAAAGATGCAGTCTCAAACTTCATTAAGGAAGTGCAGCACTTTTATGTAAGAGGGGAGTTGGAGAACAAAGAAAATGCCTGTGACATGATAGTCTGTAAGGATGGTCCAATTAGGAGTCACACAGTTTCACAAAGGGAGTGGGGAGAGAGAACGAAGAGCAAAACTCTCCTGAGGCAATGGCCATCAGTGGGTCTAGTCACTTGAGAGTGTGCCCCCAAGCATGAATAATCCTAGGATGGTACTATTCCTCAGCCTAGGGAACATATACCTCAGTGGCTTCTTTTTACATCCCCACAATCTTCTCTGGCAATCTCCTCTCACAAATGAGCTCCACTTACTGGAGTGGTGACTGACCAGGAGGTGAAAGAACAGGGCTCCCACTCCATCTCCCCCCTTCAGCCTGTGCTGCCTACCATGTGGTTGCAGGCAAAGCCTGCATGGTCAGCAGGTGCAAAGGGTCTCCCTGGCTTCCCTGGTAGAGTGACATCTGTCCCCAAGTATTACTCAGCCATAACAAAGAATGATTTTATGACTTTTGCCAGTAAATGAATGGAACTGGAGACTACCATGCTAAGTGAAATAAGCCAATCCCCCCAAAACCAAACTCCAAATGTTCTTTCTGATATGTGGATGCTAACCCACAATAAGGGGGAAGAATGGAAGTTCATTGGATCAGACAAAGGGGAATGAAGGGAAGGGAGTGGGGATGGGAGTAGGAGAGACAGTAGAATGAATGGGACATAACTTCCCTTTGTTCATATATGAATGCACGATCAGTTTAACTCCACATCATGTACAACTACAAGAATGGGAAGTTATACTCCATGTAGGTTTGATATGTCAAAATACACTCTACTGTCACATATAACTCCAAAGAACAAAAAAAAAATTTAAAAGAAAATATATTAAAAATAAAAAGGAATCTGTTCCAACTTTCATCAGAGGAGAGGCCTCCTCCCTGAGTCAGAAACAGGAAGGGATGAAAACAGAGGCTGGGCTGGGTGGAAGAGGTGGTCTGCATTGGAAAGAGGAGGACCTGGCAGGGGAAGCAGGGAGGTGGTGATGTGTGTTGCTGAGGAGCTGAGGCACTGTCACCAAGCTGGGAAAGCTGGACAAGTTTCACGTTCCTGGTATGTTTCTTCTTCATCTTCCCTTTGTTCTTTCTGAAAGCTCTCCATCCTGCCCCCCTCACCTGTCCAAAAGGAAATCAATGGAAGCAGGGAGCTGGCATCAAGGGAAGATGGATGTTTCACTTGCTGGGTCCCCTTGGGAGGCTCCAGGTAAGATTTGTCTTCCTCCTTCACAGAAGAAGTTAGGCTCTCATCATAAGAGGGGATGGTGCAGCATGATCACACTCTTGCCCTCACACCTTCTGCCAAGGGTGGGTGCAGCATGATGGCCCCTACCAGATGCAGTTCCTCCATCTTGGACTTTCAGCCTCCATAACAGTGAGCCAAACAAACTTCTGCTCATTAAAAATCTATGCAGTTTCAGAGATTTTGTGTTAGCAGCGTGAAGGGACTCATAACCTTCAAAAGCAGAAAAGTATCAGTAATACAGGGAGACTTAGGCTCAGAAAGTTTCAATAACAACAGAGTCCACACAACTAGAAAATGGCCAGAGGGGGATTTGAGACCCAGGTCTTTCCAATCTTCATCCACCCCACACCCTTGGACTTCCCATGGTGCTGCAAAAAACAGCATCTCTTCCTTGGTGGGAAGGAGATTCATTTACTTGAAAAGAGCCAAAAAAGACTGTATAAATCCCGGGAGCTCTGATTTAATAAGGTCAATTTGTTAAGTACTTATTGCAATGAAAAACACTTGAGTGCAGTTTAATTGTTTCCTTTAATTATTAATTCTTTCATCAAGTTATAAAAGCTCTTAATATGAAGAGCAAAATAGGTTTTGTTGTGAAAACCAGTACACCTCCATCTTTCTTCTCAAGGAAAAAGAAGCATGTTCAACTCTTGGGGCTAAAGCTTTTGGTATTTATTTCCATTTCTCTGAAGAAAATGTTCTTATTCTACTTGGTTTGTGTAGAATTGGGGTTGTCTTGTACTAGGAAGATGGAGATTCAGCTGGTTTTGCCTCTGTCCCACTGTCTTTCCAAGTACAATCCAGTTCTAATCTGGGTTCTGCTGAAGTTCACCTTCATCTGGTTGTGAAAGGCATTTCACAGCTAAGCAGAAGTACTCCATGATTACCTCCCTTTCCCGAGCAGTCTGTCTTCCTCTTTAGCAATACTGTTTCTGCTTGTTTGCTTGCTTGGTGTCTTATGTACGTATCATGTGTTCAATCCCGACTCTTCTCCAAGTGGCCTGTTCTCCTCTTAGGATGCTCACATTATTAGGTTTTTTTCTGGTTCCACTTTTTGAAAAATATCTCCCTCCTGGAAGTTTCTGATGTTCAGGTCTTCCCTGTTCTCTGCACCTCTACCCACCTGCCATTCTGGATTCTCCCTTTATTAGCATCACTGTTGCTGCTCTCTGGGGTTAGAGTTCTTCCTTCCTAGAGCTTGTGCCTCCCTGTTTCTTGGCTTACTACTTATCTTTATTGGAAGACATTCTCAACTCAAAATGGATCAAGGACCTAGGAATTAGACCAGAGATCCTGCACCTAACAGAAGAAAAAGTAGATCCAAATCTTCATCACATCGGCTTAGGACCAGACTTCCTTAACATGACTCCAAGAACACAAGAAATAAAAGCAGGAATCATCAACTGAGATAGATTCAAACTAAAAACCTTTTTCTCAGCAAAGGAAACAACCAGCAATGTGAAGGAGAGCCTTCAGAGTGGGAGAAAATCTCTGCCACACACACTTCAGATAGAGCACTAATCTCCAGAATCTATAAAGAGCTCAAAAAACTTTGCATCAAGGATACAAATAACCCAGTCAATAAATGGGCTAAGGAAATGAGCAGACACGTCACAGAAGAGGATCTACAAGTGATCCATAAACTTTAAAAAGTGTTTTTTATTAGTGCATTAGAGTTATGCATGATGCTGAGTTCATTTTGACATAATCATATGTGCATGGGGTATAATTGGCTCCACTTTAGTCCCCAGTAGTTCCTCTTTCCTTCCCCTCCTCCCTCCCTCTACTCTATTGTTTCTTCCTTCCATTTATAGTTTTTTAAATTAGTGCTTTCTAGTTAGTGCTTTATAGACATACATAAAGGTGAAACTCACTGTAGTATATTCATATATGTACACAGCATAATTTGGTCGATTTCTTTCTACTGTTCCTCCCTTTTCCCACCCCTCCACCCTACCCCTCAATTCCCTTCCACTGTTCCATTCATCTATCTACATTCTGTTTTTATGGGAATACTCCTTCTTTCTTTCCCTCATTTTGGAAAACAGTTTGGAGATTCCTCAAAAAACTGGGAATAGAATTCCACATGGCCCAGCTCTCCCACTCCTCAGTGTTTGTCCAAAAGATCTGATGTCAGCATCCAATAGTGACATAGGCACAGGCATGCTGTAGCAGCATAGTTCACAGTAGTCAAGTTCATAGCCCACCATCAGATGGATGGATAAAGAAGATAGACAATGGAGTTTTAGCCACAAAGAAGAAAGAGATTATTTCATTTGCTAATAAATGGATGGAACTGGAAGATATCACACTGAGTGAAATAAGTCAGACCCAGGAAGTCAAGAGTCAAATGCTTTTTTTTCTTAAAGTATTTAGGAATATTTTAATTAGAAAAATAAAGGCAATGGGATTTCTATCAGGTAAGGGTAAAATACTTTTTAAGAAAGACTCCTGGAACTATTTTGAAATATTTTGAGAATTTGATGTCTGCCGTGTCTGTATTGCCCAATAGTTGGTTGATACTTTGGTTGATAGAATTCTAGATAAAAAAGGATTTCCCTTGAGAGTATTAATTATATTACCCTTAGTCTAAAGCCATTCCAATTCTATATCCTCGTAGACCCCCTATCTTTTCTCTCTGGAGTTTTGTAAGAGTGTCCTCAACATTTTGAAATCTCACATTGACACACCTTACTGTGGTTCTATTTCCTCCAATATAAAGGGTGTTTCCAATCTGGAGAACTATGTACTTCAGTTCTGCAGAATTGTCTTGAAATTGATAGATAAATATTTCTTTTCAGATTCCTCTGTTCTCTTTCTGGCTTTCCTATTATTTGGGTGCTGTGCATCTTACATTTGTCATCAATTCATTCAATTCATTCATTTAATAGTATCTCTCCATCCTCTCAAACTCTCTCTCTCTCTCTCTCTCCTTCTCTCTCTCTCTCTCTCTCTCTCTCTCTCTCCCTCCCTCCCTCCCTCTTCCCTTCCTCTCCCTCTCCTTCTCCTTCTCTCCCTCTCTGGCTTTTTCTACTTTCTAGGAAATATCCTCAACTTCTTCTTTCAAGCCTTCCTTTGATCTTATTTCTATTTTCATGCTTTTTAATTTCTAAGGACTTTCCTTGTCTTCTGGATGTTTCTTTCTCTTTTCCTCCCAGTATCCTTACCTGCTTTCAAGAAGCAATATTTTTTTATGATAGATTTTTGTTGTTAGTTTTGCAGCAAAGGACCTTTCTTTTAAATTTGCTTCTTCCTAGTAATTTATAGTCTTTTTCAGATGTCTGTTGACACTTGCTTGCTGGTTTATATTTAAGAGCGGGACACTAAAAAGTGAATCAGGAATTCCAAGTCTGTGGGTGGATTATTCTTTGAGACAGTGGGGTTCACTCTAGGGCCATCTGGTTGGGCAGTTTCCTTGTGGGCATCACTGATGTCAGGTACTTAAGTGTGCCCTCTTGGGCTGGTCATATTGCCCAGAGAAGGCTCCTGCAGGCCCTACCTGGGGAACATAGCCCTGGCTGCCTCATTCTTGGAGACTGTTTGGGAAGAAGGTTGAGGAATGGCTTTCGTCTCAGCTTCCAAGTACATAAATATTTACTTAAACTTCTTGTTTTTATTATGATACTCTTGTACTAAATTGTGCTTGATGTTCCCAGTTCAGAGACCTCTGACTTTGACCTCTCAAGGTAACAGAATGAGAGTTTTCGGCTACAGTGGTGAGGGACAGGCATCTGGCTTTATGGACTGAGAAAGGAGAATTGGTGTCCAGGCTTTGAACCATTCAGCCTTACCTTTACCCAACTCCCGGGCCTAATTGCTGCCAGTCATTCCTGAGCCTCTGGGGATTTTGAGGGTCAACCCAGGCTGCATCTGATCTATTTCTGGCCAAGAGTCAGCTTTCTGGGTTCTGTTAGGCTTGTTGCCACATATTTATCTTCTTCCTCACGTCCAACAATCTGTGCAGTTAGCTCTTCTCTGTCCTTCAGAGTTTATGTACTTAAAAATTCATTTATGCTAAAACAGAGGTCGTTTAGGGAAATTGTTCAGAGCAGGGATCTTGGAGTTCAGCAGATATGTGTCTAGCTCCAGCTTTATATCTTATTAGTTGTGGGAACTCCTGGAAAGTTGGTTACCTCAGTTTCTTGATCTACATAAACTGGTCAAATAGGGAAACTGGGAAATTAATATAATGATTAGGATTATATGAGAATTCATTGATGGACACATAGTACATAGTATACACTAAACAGTGAATAAATGCTAAGTTGTAAGTCTCTATAATGCAACAATTTTCTTGACAATTAAGTATCTGTATGCCATAATTTTTTAATTGATTTTTAAAAAAATTTTAGTTCATTGTACACAAATGGAGTACAACTATTGTTTTTCTGGTTGTACACAAAGTAGAATCATACAATTTGCATATTCATACATATACATAGGGTAAAGATGTTTGTCTCATTCTATTATCTTTCCTTCCCCGCCCGACATATAATTTTGAACAAAATGAAAGTATGGTAAATGATGATTTATCAAGACTGTCTCTTCCCTGAAACAAAGGCTATCCACACACACACACACTTTCTGTATTATCTACTATGAGCTAATTTAATGTACTACATGATTTAGGGATCCCTTTCTAAACCTGTTGAGCCAGAGAAGAGGAAAAAGCCATTTCGACATTGCACAGCCTGATCCACAGAAGTGGGCCATACATATTTGCTATTGCTATTAGTCAAAGACTTCGGATATGCAACATTGAGCACTCTTCCTGGCACACTGGCAGTGATTCATATGTAGGTGAATCATGGTATGATTCAGACAAAGCTGGATCTGTATTGCTTTATTATTTTTTTTATTTGAATCTGTTCTTTTTCCTTCTCCTCTCCAGAATATAATTGACCTGCTCTGTTTTGCCACATTTGAGACTTCAAAGGTTTTAAAGTGCTTGTTAGAATACAGCATGAGCCTGAGGATTTTTTCCCCCAGAAAGCTAGTTTCCAGCTTTATGTGCTATAGGATAAGAAGCACAAGTCAGAATATAATCCACTTGGATTCTAATGCAGGTCAGTGACTGAGACTAAGAAGGCTTCTCCACTGAATATTTGGAAGGTCAAATGTAAAAGTTTCTTTGACTATTCCTTTGGGTAGAGGCAGATTTATTTCTGTAGAATGTTATATTCTCCAGTGATCTCAACTCAGTGAAATGGGACCTGACAAAGAAGTAAGTAAATTGAAAAAACTTTCCCATGAGACCTGGTCATTAATATTTATAATTTTGGATCACTTTTTGCTATTTTGGAGAGATTTTTTTCCCCTTCCAGAACATTCCAATTTCTTAGCAGTAAATTCTTGCTCCTTCCAGATGTGCTATCATTTCAATATTGGGTTTCGTTTTCTCCAGCTTTGTTCCAGGTAAGCCAATTGGCTTTGATAACTCTACATAACCAGCAAAAAACATGACCCAGTTCATTCTTTCTTTTTTTCTTCTTCTTATTTTTTTGGGGTACCAGTGATTGAACTCAGGGGCACTCAACCACTGAGCCACATCCCCAGCCTATTTTGTATTTTTATTTAGAGACAGGGTCTCACTGAGTTGCTTAGGACCTCACCATTGCTGAAACTGGCTTTGAACTCATGATCCTTCTGTCTCATCCTCCTGAGCTGCTGGGATTGCAGGCATGCACACTGTGCCAAGCATCTTTTTCTTATTATTTTTAAATAAAATTCTTAAATAATCTTTCGGTTTAGTTAATTCCTTTGGGGGAAAACTTTTATTTTTTAATGAATTGACATACATTGAAATACTGAAATCTGGCAAAGCCAAATTTAAATTTTTATCAAGGTCTTAGGCATTTAAAAAATGATGGGGTTCAAGGAATAATTTAAAGAATAGGAAAGGTGTGACTATGGTTGTTATAGCAATTCACTCTTGCTACGACAATGCTACATAACAACCCCCTGCAGAACTCAGTAGCTGATAACAGTTAGCATTTTTTCCCCTCTCTCCTGTCTGCAGGTCAACTAATCTAAGCTGGGCTTAGTAGGACTTGCCTATAGCTCAGGGTTGGGTTCAGATCTGCTCTTTTGAGTTTTTCATTCTTCTGGAACTACTCAGCTACCCTTGGAGGCACAAGCTACAACAGAAGCACAAGAAAGCAAGCTCAACCACACCAGAATATTTTGAGTCTCTGTTCATATCACATCTGCTAACATCCTATTGGATAAAGTTGATAGCATCGTGTTATAGTTGGGATCTGGAAAGTTCCCCCAAAGCTCATGTGTTGAAAGTATGATTCCCAGTGCAACAGGGTTCAGAGATGGGGCTTTTTAAGGCAATGATTTGATCATAAGGGTTGTAACCTCGTCAGTGGATTAATTCATTTGATGGATAAATAATTAGAATGGACTCCTGGGTGGTAACTGCAGAGATGTGGGGTGTGCCTGGAGGAAGTAGGTCACTGGGGGCATGGCCTTGAGGATCATATGTATCCTTGGTCCCTTCCTGCCTTTCTCTCTTCTTGCTCCCCAGCTGCCACGTGCTGAGCAGCTTTCTTCCACCATGATGTTTCTGCCTTTAGAACCAGCCAACCATAGACTGAATCCTCTGAAACCATGAGCCAAAATAAATCTTTCCTTCTCTAAATTATTCTTGTCGGATATTTTGGTCACCACAATGAAAAGCTGACATGGAAATGCTCATATCTACTCAGCATACTGATTACTTTGGATGTATTCCCAGAAGTAGAATTGCTGGACCATATGGTAATTCTAGTTTTAGTTTTTTGAGGAAACTCCATACCACTTTCCAAAATGGCCAATTTTCATTCCTACTAATAGTATATAGGGTTCCCTTTCCTCTATGTCCTCACCAACACTTGTTGTTATTTATCTTTTGGATGATAGTCATTTTAAGAGGTATTAGGTGATATCTCACTGTGGTTTTATGTTTGCCTGATGATTAGAGATATTGAGCATTTTTTCCAGATATCTGTTGATATTCCTTTCTCTCCCTCTGTCTCTCTCCCCCTCTGTCTTTTGTACTAGGGATTGAAACCAGGGCCACCTACTATTGAGATATGTTCCTAGCACTTTTAATTTTTTTATTATGAGACAGGATCTCACTAAGTTTTTGAGACTGGCCTCAAACTTGCAATCCTTCTGCTTCAGCCTACCAAGTTACTGGGATTATAGATGTTCATCACTCTGCTAGCTCATATTTTTTTGAGAAATGTCTGTTCATATCCTTTGCCCATTTTTAAATAGAGGTTTCTTGTTTTCATGAATTGATATCATTATATATTTTGGATATTAGCACCGTGTTGATTGCAAATATTTTCTCCCAATCCATGGATTGTCTTTTCACTGTTAATTATTTGCTGTGCAGAAGATTTTTAGTTTGGCACAATTCATTTTTCTATTGTTATTGTTGTTGCCTGGACATTCAGGTCCTAGCCAAAAACACTGTCCCTACGTTGTCTTCTAATAATTGTCCAGTTTCAGTCTTACGTTTAAAAGTTTTTCTTAAAAAATTTTTTGTAGTTGCAGATGGACAGAATGCCTTTGTTTATTTTTATATGGCACTGAGGATTGAATCCAGTGCCTCCCACAGGCTAGGCAAGCACTCTGAGATATAACTTCAGCCTTTACATTTAAGGTTTTAATCCATGTTTAGTTGATTTTTGCATATGATGAGAGGTAAAAGCCCAATTTTATTTTTCTTTGTGTGGATATCCAGTTTTACCAACACCATTTATTGAAGAGACTGTTCTTTCCCCAGTGTGTGTCTGTGGTCCTTTTGTTAAAAATCATTTGGCCATAAATACTTAGTTTCATTTCTGGGCTTTCTATCCTGTTCCACTGGTCTATGTCTGTTTTTATGTTAATACCATTCTGTTTTTATTATTATAGCTTTATAATGTATTTTGGAAGCAGAGAGCATGAGACACCTCTACCTTTGTTCTTTCCATTCAAGAAAGCATTTGCTACATGGAGTCTTTTTGTGGTTTCCATACGAATTTTAGGATTTTTTTTCTATTTCTATGAAAAATGAATTTTGATAAGAATTATATTGACTCCCATAGATAATTTTGTCATTAGTATTTCTACCCAGTCATGAACATAGATTTTTCTTTCCATTTATTTGCATTGTATTCAATTTCTTTCACCAATGTTTTATAGTTTTCAGTATACAGCTCTTTCACATCCTTGGTTCAATTTACTTCTAAATATTTATATTATTTTTTGATGCTATTGTAAATGGGGTCATTTCTGAGTTTCTTTTTCAGATGGTTTATTGTTAGTGTATAGGAATGCTACTGACTTTTGTACATTGATTTTGTAACCTGCAACTTTACTGAATTTGGAATATGGTGCATCCCCCAAAGGTTCAAGAGCTGGAAACTTGGACACCAGTGTGAGAGGTGGTGTAATCTTTAAGAGGTAGGGTCTATTGGAAGGTAATTAGGTTTTGGAAGCTGTGCTCTCAGAAGGGATTAATGTAGTTTTCATAGGACTGTGATTAGTTTCTATGAGAAAGAGAGAGTTGTTATTAAAAAAAAGTAAGTCTGATCCTGAATTTCTCTGGCTTGTTGTTTCACCATGTGGTCTCTCTGCCTTGCATATACTCCCACTATGATGACCTGGGCCACGCTGTGATGTAATCAGAAGGTTCTCATCAGTGGCAGAAAAGATGCAGCTGCTTGATCTTGAACATTCACCTTGCAAAACTGTGGGCTCAATAAAACTGTTTCTTTGTAAAGCATCCAATCTCAGGTATATTGTTATAGCAACAGAGAATGAATTAAGACGTAACTCAAATTTGGGAGGGTGGAGTCATTAGGATTTTCTATATATAAAGCCATGTCATTAGCAAACAGAAACAATTTCACTTCTCTGTTTCCTGTATGAATGCCTTTTATTTCTTTTTCTTGTGTAATTGCTCTGACTAGGACTTCTAGTACCATGTTAAATGGAAGTGGCAAGAGTACATCCTTGTCTTAGAGGAATATTTTCATCTTTTCATCTTTGAGTGAGTGATGTATTGGTATTCCTTCTAGTTGAGGTACATTCCTTCTAGTATTTTGCTCATGTTTTGTTGAGAATTTTTGCATCTGTGTTCATCAGAGATACTGGCCTATACAATTTTCTTGTAGTGTCCTTGTCAGGCTTTGGTATCAGGGTGATGTCCCTGATACCAAAAACTTCCAAATTCAATTTTTTGAATGAATTTTTTGGAAAGTTTTGAGAAGGATTGGTATTAGTTCTTTTTGAAATGTTTAGTAGAATTCAGCAGTGAAAGCATCAGGTCCTGGGCTTTACTTTGATAGTAGCCTTTTTATTGTGGATCCAACCTCTTGCTATTGTTCTGTTCAGATTTCTTATTTATTCCTGATTCATTCCTGGTAGATTGCACATTTCTAGGAATTTAGCCATTTCTTCTAAGTTTTCAATTTATTCTTATTTATAGAAGTATGATTTGGGGGGGGTCTCAATTTTGACATCTGTCTGAAGGTGAGTTTTCTCACTTGTTAAATTAGGAAAGAAGTAGAAAAATAGTGAGTTTTCATCAGGTTACTGTAAAAATAAGTGAGATTATGCATGTAAATTATTTGGGGTAGTTTCTGGCACAGTGAGAACTGAATCGACACATTAACTATTGGTACACAAATGGATTTCAGAAGTGGTCTGCAAGGTAGCATAACTTAGCACACAGCACCAGCTGAGTCGAGGTGGGATGGGAAGGAATGAGGAGTTCTTGACCTTGGTATGGAGTGATGGCAGTCCTTTTACATGTAGGGGCTAAACAATTCATTAAACTACCCTTTAATGTCCTAAGAACCAGTTCACACGGACAGTGTTGAAGCACGTGGAAATAGATCAGTAAAATGTCAGGATATTTCAGAGCTTGGAGATCATCTATAGATTTTAGTAAGAGCCTCAAGAAGACAAGCTCCAGGCAGGCAGGACAGGCACCTAAAAGTGCCCTCAACAGAGTGGATGCATTCTTTGGCACGGGAGATCCTTGCTGCCAACCCTCTGAGGCAAGCAGGAGTCAAACAGTTGAGTCTTGCTAAACTTTGGAGCCCAGGTTCTCTGCTGCCTCCACTTGAGCATCTGATGAACATTGTTGGCCCCTAGAAGCCAAAGAAGACAGAAAGACTGTTTTTGTACTGATTCTAGCACTTTCTTCTGGGACCCTGGGGATGTTATCAGTACCAGAGTGGCTACTGGTTCCCAGAGTCCTGCACCTCTGGAAATGGCTCATGAATCCTATGTGGATGAGTCCTGTGGGTGGGTTTTATCTACACTGCATGTCCTCACACCTTTGTCCATCCCTGGCAGGTCCAAGGGAGAACTCAATCTTGGCCACATCCCTGACATTTTCTGTCCTTGAACTGAGAGGCTTGGCCCTTGGGGAGCTGAGTCGTGGTCATGTCAGTCTACCAGAGAGGCAGTCAGCAAACTGGCTGCTCAATCCACAGACCAGCTATGGCCTCCTGTCCTTCTCCAGCCTTGGGTTGACTTTTTCTTTTAACTCTGTGAGATAGAGCAGTATTAACCTAATAATTATGTATTGCTTTTTGCTTAAGCTATCCACCCAAAGAAACCCAATAAAATGGAAATTTTAATAACTCAGTAAATGATCTATCCCATGGGCACACAGTAAGGGTTGATGGAGATGATACAGCCAAGGTCTCCAGGCCAGTGCCCAGACAAAGTAGGTCCTCAGTATGCTCCTTCCTGTCTCCTGGATATGTATTCAGGGGACACATTTGTCATTGCAGAGGCCAGTCTGCTCTGGAATATTGTCCTACTGCTTCAGGATCCTGCAACTCAT
This sequence comes from Glaucomys volans, assembly GCA_020662805.1. Classification (NCBI taxonomy): domain Eukaryota; kingdom Metazoa; phylum Chordata; class Mammalia; order Rodentia; family Sciuridae; genus Glaucomys; species Glaucomys volans. The sequence goes on from JAJEJO010049441.1 coordinate 112,211, forward strand.
TACATTTACATACCTAACATAATTTCTAGGCATGATATATAGTGAACAGTGATGAAATTTCTGGGAGATTTATCATATTCCCTAGTTCTATAGATTGGGGTTAATTTTTTTCATAAATCTTCACGGTTGTTGAACAATTTAATATGCCATTGTCTGGGCAATAGAATTTTCCTCAATTAGATTTTAAAACTAACCTGGGAAGGAACTTTCCCCCTTCCTCTCCAATAAGATTAAGTAAAGCCATAAGTCCTGACCAAGAACAAATCTTGCTGGTACCTCAAGGGAACCTCAAACTGGATTCTCTTTTGCAGCAGTGCTACTTCCTGCTGTCTGCTCCAGGGCTGGCATCTTGTTGAGGTGGTTGAGGATCCCATGGGATAGCCCGCAGCCATGGTGGGTCCAGGTATTGGTCCTCCAGAGAGGACATTGATCTTAGAGAATGAGTCACTCAGTGGGATCTGGCCCCGAGCCATGTAAGCTCAGAAATTCAATTTTTTTAAGACCTAGAAGTTATTGGATGCTTGAATAAACATAACCAGTGTGGGATCTGAGAACAAACTGGAAAGAAAATTACCAATTTCAAGCAGCCGTGAGGTTCACATCAGCCAGATGAGCACATTTTCTCCCTGGAGGCACTGCTTCTTGGGAAGCAAGGCATCCCATAGTGGCTTGGTAAACATGAACTCAGAATGCAGGGTTCCAGCTGTGCCATGTGTAGCCCTAATGGCTTCAGGCATCCCGGGACCAAGGGTGGGCAGGCCCCGCCAACCTGGAGCCTCTGACTCGACTTCTTCAGGCATCTCATCGATCAGCCTCCACTGAGGGGAAGGGTGGGCTTCATGGCAGCCTGGGGCCTCTGCACATCTTCAGATTCCACCATGCAGAGTCCGTAGCTTTGCTCTTGGAACAGCCTTAATTTCTTCCTTTCTACCCCTTGAGGGGGACTTTTCTAGGCACCCTCTTGTGGGAAGAAATGTGACTCTGATTATGCCTAAGGGTGTAAAGGAGGGAGGAGTTCCAACTGGCTCAAGTGGTAGATATGGTGATAGGCTGGGTGGCAGAGCTGTTCCGAGGCTGTGATGATGATGGTCCCTGTTTGTGGATTACCGTGCTCCACCTCAAATCATCAACTCATTTAACCCTTACAATAATCAATAATCCCAAGAGGAAAGTACTTTTCAATTTCCCACTTGGCTGCAAGGTGAATTGGATCAGTTTACTTGTTTTGTTTAATTATTTAGTATTTTTGGAAAATATTTTGTTTTAGTTGTAGGTGGACACAATACAGCTATTTTATTTTTATGTGGTGCTGAGGATGGAACCCAGGACCTCATGCATGCTAGGTGAGCACTCTACCAATGAGCCACAATCCCAGCCCAATTATTTAGTTTTAATGGCTGAGTTTTCATTCTGTCTTTACAACAGCACTTAAGGACATCTATGTCCTCACTTCCGCTTCCTATGGCTGTCAACAGAGCCTGTGGATGAAGAGAGCAGAGAGAGAGGGATAGAAAAAAATGTGACATATTCTTTAAGAAGGGGAATTCTTACGAACAGATCCTTCTGTTGTGGTTTCTTATTTATAAAGATAGTACATATAGGAGAATCCTCATTTTAACAACACATTGTCATGAATGTGTTCTCCTTCTGCATCCCTACCTCCCACGACCCCCTTCTTCCCCATCCCTTCCCTTCAAAGTCTCCTTTTCTTGCATTTTAATCTCCAGCTGTGATGCAGTCAAGAGAAGAATATTCCACAAAATCTTGTTATGGCTATATTATGAATGCTGACCAACAAAAACAAAATACTCCAAACTATCAAATGCTTGATGAATCACCCATTTGTTAGATTGACTCTCGGTGTTGGGCAAACCAGTCATTTGGCTTGGCTTTCTTTGGCTGTCTTTGGGTAAATTGACCTGGACTTCTTTTCCAGATGAGGAAGCTGAGGCCAAAGAAGCCAAGGGAGTTGCTTGAGGTCACAATAACAAGTATTAGATGCATAATTTTGAAAAGTTCTGTCTGAAATTGAGTTGAGGTCTTTGTGCCATTCAGCAGGCAAAGGGCATAAGAGAGAAGACAGGATGAGATCACGATGGCCTCTGGCGTATCTTAAGAACTGTATTGAGGGGAGTTGATTTCAAGTACCTGGAACTCAAACATCTAGAGAGACCAGGAAAGAGACAAGTGAGAGTAAAGGAATTAGAAAAATCTAAAGTACTTTAAGAGCAAAGTGTTATGTTTCATGGCTCCTGTCCTTTAGCATGAGTGACAGAGATACAGTTGGAAAAGGCGGGGATCACAGTGAGCTGGACCAGGAGCTGCCGTCAGTTTTATTGATCTTATGATTTTTCAGAAAGAGCCGGTTTTCATGATACAAAATATCCTGGGTTTTCATTGTAATTCCAAATTACTTTTAGACACCATCGAGGCCTATTTGGGCAAATCTGCCTACTGGGTCTGGTCTATACATTTGCAGTCTTGACAGTTGTTTGTCATGGGATCATCACCAAACCTCAAGTTGAGGCAATAGTATGGTGTCCTGTCATGCTGTGGGGAACTAAGAATTCTGATTATGATGAGGAGGTCAAGAAATGTTACAGGAAAAACATTTTACCAATGAAAGGAAATCAAACTGGGCACGGTAACATGTGCCTATAATCCCAGTGACTAGGGAGGCTGAGGCAGGAGGATCACAGGTTCAAGACCAGCATCACCAACTTAGTGAGACCCTTAGAAACTTAGTGAGATTCTGTCTCAAAAAAAATAAATAAATAAAAAAGGGCTGGGGATGCAGCTCAGTGGGAAAGCACCTCTATGTTCAATCCCCAATTCCAAAAAGAAGCAGGATGGAAGAAAGAAGAAGAAAAAGGAGAAGGAGAAGAGTGAAAAAGAAAGAAAAAAGAAATGAATTTCAAACATATCACCTAATTCTTGGAGTGAATAATTTAGAGGGCAGACACTGGAACCTGAAAAATCCAGTGCTGAGTCCTGGTTCTATCACTCATCTTCTGTGTAGTCCTGAGTAAATTAGCTAACCTTTCACGACTTTGTTTCCTCACATCTGAATTTTTGTTGCAATTTCAGTGAAATAAGATATTAAATGCAAGATAAGTGCCAGATGGGAGGTTCTCAAGAAGTGGGACTTGCTAAAATAGCAATAATGAGAATTATCATTATGACAATAATGATAGCTATTATTATTAGTACATACATTCATAAACCCCAGGAAAGCTCTAATGAGAACTCAGCTTCTAAAAGTTCTTCTCCCAGATGATTTTATCTGTGAGGATGATGAGACACTTTGGTGTTACTTTCTCATCTCATTATACTTGATTTTGTGACTTGAAGTCACAAAGCCTAGCCTAGCCCTTTTATTTTATTTATTTATTTTTGAAAGTCCTATCTTCATAGCGTCTTTCAGAAAACTCCAGTAATCCATTCAAGCCTAAATTCAGTAGGAACTCAGCTTAAGGCATCTCTGAAGCTTCTATCCACTGACCTTTAAGGGAGACTGTGTCTTGGGAGGATTCTCCCAGAATCCAGCCCCTTTCTCATGCATAGAGTTCCTTAATTCTCCATCCCTTCCAGGATGCCCATCTTTCATTGTGCTATTCAGCTCAGCCCAATCTGAAATTGCTGCAGGTGATAAGAAAAGTGGACATCCTCAAGGCTCTCCTCTCAGGTCCTGCACATCCATGTGCACACTCTCCTTCAATCCCACGTGTTAGGGCTAGAACTGAAGAGCTAGTCCCCAGGTTTGTGTAAGGGTGTAGGCATGAAACCAGGATCCTTATGTTTTGAAAAGAGTGAGAAAGTCTCACTCACTTAGCCCCAGGTTGCCTTAGGTCATCCCAAGAGTAAGAAAGCTGACCTTCCACACCATGTGTCAGCACCCAGGAACACCCAGCTTGGGGCTTCTGGGACAGCTGAAGACAAATGTCCAGGACCCTTATCTTACTCCCAACTCACTCCTTCCAGGGCTGCTTTCACCAGCTCCCATCTTTTACATTTTGCATCTTAATTCTAGTCCAAACTCAAATCTGGCTTTTTCTGATGAGCTTTGGGCCCTTGTAACAGAAGTGGACATGGCTGACCAGTTATTGTGACACCAATTATCACACTGTAAGTAAGAGGCAGGGCATTGTAATTCAGGAACCAATTGTACTGAGACAGCTGGCTGCAGCCCAGAGAGGCAAGCAGCACAATTATTTTAAGAATCCTCTTGGGCATTGAATAGCAGCCTTTGTGTCTGTGGAGGTTGGCACAGGGGTGGCAAGGTCCTCCTCACCCAACAGAAAAACCCAGCACAGAGGCCTTCTAGTCTGCCTTGCCGTGAAGTTTTATACTCCTTATAAGGAATAGAGAATTAAGAATCTGGAGGTCTGATTTTTAATTCCTGCCTTTCCCTCTGTTATTGCATGAATTTCAGCTTTTTGAGTTCCCATGCTGGATCTCAGTTTTGTGGGTAACATATACTGAATCTATGAGCACAGGCTTACATGAACCATCAACTATAGCAGGAATTATTGAGTTGGATGGAATTTTAAGTGTTGGATGTTTCATTTGGACATTTTCAAAATGGAGTTTGATCTGTGGAAGAACCAACTTCCTCCTTGGACTAGGTAAATAAAATGGTGGCCATGTCCCATCTCAGATCAAAGGAAACACATTACTAGCCAAATATATTTCTATTATGTATTATTCTGGCCCAGGATTCTAGAAGAGATGAATGTTTGTTCATTCCTGTATTCAAATAACCAACAATCCTTTAAAGCACACCTTTGTTTTGGGCTGGGAGCTTGGGTCTATGGATGCAAAAGTAGACATAGGTTTTGACTCCAAGTGTCAGAAAATGCCAGTGGGAAGTGATGAGCAGGACAACAGCATGAGTGTGATTTAAAAAGGCTTAAGCTCTCTCCCTCCTGGAATGACGGCCTCAGTGAGTTCCTACAGTAAGGGAATAATTCCTAACAGCATTGCTGAGGAAGATCAGTACCATCCAACCAAGGGGCAACTGCTTCCAGCATTTCACAGGGGTTGGTGGAGACCCAAGGAGAATCAGGACAGGCTTCCTAAAGTAGGTGATGTGTGAAAGGTGTACAGGACTTCAGTCATTGGAGGTGAAGAAAGGATGCTCCAAGCAAAGAAAATGTGCAAAATTTCCTCAGAAGGGGTAGGGAGACCTTTTCAGGAGACCTGTTGTTCCAGTTGGATATAGTATAAGGTAACTGAAAAGAAAGGAGGAGGGAAGAGAGGAAGGAAATGACCATTCAGAGCATATGGGGAAGCTTCTGGATTCAGACCTCAGAGTAGAGGAGATGTGGTAGGTGAGCTCTACCAGATGGTGTCCTAAGTTAAAAGCAACAAAAATCAATTTCAACCAACTTCAGCAAAGAGAGGAATTTGTTAGAAGCTTTTGACAATGCTCACAGAATTAAAGATAAAACTGACCAACTAGGCTTCAGAAAGTGAAAGTGCCAAGATATTTAGGAAGAAATAGAGGTAAGGAGTAAAAAGAGTGTATCAGCCAGGTAGTGCTACAAACACTTAACAAACATCCCTGAGTTTCAGTGGCTTACAACAACAAACATTTTGTCTTTATATTCATAGGCCTGGGTGTTGGCTGGGGTGGCTCCACTTCAGGCTAAGTTTAGATCTACAACAGATGCCTTTTCATCCTTTTTGGACCAGTGTCAACCTGGGGCTTGTCTTTCCCAGGTTCCTAACAGTGGGCAGAAGAGTAAACCGGACAACCAAAGAACAATTTAAGGATTTGTTCCTGCCATGCTCAGTAATAATCCATTGGCCACAGCAAGCCCTATGGAGAAAGAGAAGGAAGAATAAGCAAGTGGGAATCCGTGAGGGGCGTGTGTGTGAGAAGGGGGGTTCAAGGAAAGGTGCTATAATTTCCAAATCAGAGCAGTTTTTCCCACAGGATTACAACACTGGAGGACAGCTAGCTATAGTCCCCCTTCCCCAGAACCTCAGTAACTCCAGCTCTTCCTCACTTCTGCCCTGCTCTCTTCTTGTGATTGATGGATGCAGAATACCTGGAGGAATTCATATCATCCCCAACCTCAGCATGGGAGCTCCTGAAGTCTTTACATGTTCCTGCTCAGATCCAGGTAAAAAAGTTGAACTCCTGGTGAGACTGCATTCCCAAATACTTGCGTGAAGTCTTGAGCCCTGTGACTCCCCATTCCAGACCAACAGCACCTGAGACCCAGGAGATCAGATCATGCAGGGGTGAAGGGTAAGGGAGTTTGGTCCTCCATTCTGAGTCCAAGTTCAAAGCAGTCAACTTCTCATTACCCTTCAGTATGAAAAGTAAGGCTTCCAAAGATGTCTCTGAAGCCATCCTCCCAACCCAGCTCTGTATCTCGGCCTCCAGAGCCTGGGTTTCCTCTGGGAGGACAGCCTGGGCTGTCGCATCTCATTAGGTGCTGTGCCTTTGGCTGCTCTCTAGTTCAAAGATAAAACTTTTTATTCCAACTGGTGATTTTCCTCTCTTGGCCAGGGCCAAAGCTTCTGTTTCTATAAGCAGAGCCCTGGTTGCTAGGTGACATCCTCACTCTTGGTCCCGAGGCAACCGAGGCAGAAATGAACCAGAGATCTGAAGCTTTTACTTTAAAGAAAAATATGCAACCCAAAAGAGGAAATAAGACCCTACGTTAATTGGGGAGTTATATAACAACCTGCCATGCTTCTAATGTCCTCCCCACCACTCTGCAAAGACCAGTGGGATATATTTAAATATATTTTTTAAATAGGAAAAAATAGGAAGTTGAGCTGATAAATATAGTTGGCTCTTTTGATAGGGAGAGGAAACTTCTAATTACATAGCTTTTCTCAGCTCTCTCAATCAGATCTACACCTTCATTAGCCTCTGAGTCATTAGTGGAACTTATTAAAACAATTAGATCTGCAGAGAACTGCGGCCATCAGCATTTCTGACAGCTGCATTGGGGATTTAAACTTTTCATTAAAATTGGATGGAAGCTTTGCAAATCAATAAGAAATAGATGAACATTTCAAATGAAAAACGAGCAAAGAATGAGAATAGACAATTCACAGAAAAGCCACAAATGGCCAATAAACAAATGAAAAAATTTCCAAACACGTGAACAGCTGAAGAAATACATTAAAACAATAATGAGAAGGCATTTTTAATCTGTTAAATGGCAAATATTTTTAAAATAATGCACAGATTAGGCAAATGTACAGTGAATCTGCTATTTTGATATACTTGGTTGGAATGCAGTTAGGAAAGGTCTTTTAGAAACCAGTTTGGCATATACTGAGAGTCTTAATGTGAACACACGTTTTGACTGAGCCATGTGGTGCTGTTATTTACAGTTGTTCACATAGCATTATTGATAAAGAGAAAGAAATCTGAAAAAAGAAAACCAACACTGGAATATTAGCTAAATTTAAAAAACCATTTATTACATGCAAAATTATTCTCAAGATTGTAAAAAGAACAAATCAGTTCACAAAATTGCATACCCTCTATTGTAAAATGAAAGGGGAGGTAATATATACCTGTAGAGAACACCATAAACTGAAAGTTCCCAAACTTTCTTGATTCATGGAAACTACAGGATCTCAGTGATTCTCTGATGGAATCCCTAACTCAATCCCCCTTACCAACACACCAGATAAAAACCTGATCATTTCATTTATTAAGTCGTTAGTGTATACTGTTAAGTATATAACTTAAAAGTAGTAGTGTATACTGTGTCCAACAGATATTGCTATACTTGCAAAGAACTTTTCAAATGCACCATGAAGTTTATTGCAGCACCATGGGGATTCTCCATACTGAACTTGGAACTGCAGCTATAAACCAAAGTGTATGAGTGGTTAAACAAGAAGGCTCTGGAAACCAGGCTGCCTTTGTGGGAACACAGGCTCTTTCATTTGCTGATGATGATCTTGTACAAATTTCTTATCTTTCCGGTGCCTTAGTTTTCCCATCTAATAAATGGAGCTATTGAACACCAACCTCTAAGGATTCTTGTGAGACCTATGACATGTTGGTACCTGATTCATAGCAAGAGTCAGCTCGCTCTCACAAGAGACTGTAGATGACTTCTGTTTTTTCTTTATGCTTTTTTGCATTTTCCAAATGTTAGAATGAGCACATATTACTTTCATAATAAATAATGTTTTCATTTTAAATCAGAGGAAGGTAGTATCATAGCTCTCCTTGTACTGAGTGCTGCTGAGAGATGGGCCAAGGCCAAGGCCAGCCAATGCCCTGTTCCTGAAAATGGAGATAGGTGGGAGGAGGAAGACAACCAGGGCAAGAGCATCCTTACCCAGCTGTGGTCAACTCCTGGGTACATGCCTTGGGGCCTGCAATAAAAATGTAATCTGCTAATTAAGCTAATTGTCTGAAAGGCACTTTTTGTATCGTCATCAAAAAGAGGCATAATGAGCATGAAAACAAAGAGATCTTTCATTTTCTCATTCATGCCTTAGTCATCATTTTAAGTACCCTCCTGGTTGGTGCAATTACAGGCACTTGCTACAGAACTGAAGCTGGTTTTCCAGGGGACACATCTCCATTCTGCCAGAAATCTGGCCTAGTTCTCTTCAGAACTTCTGGAGTTAGAAATGCTTCTCTCATTGCACATATTTACCTGGATGACTTTCCATCACTTAGAGGGGGACATTTCACAATACCAAGAGACAGAGACCTGGGGGACATCAGCAACCAGTGGCAAGAGAGAAAGCGGCAGAATGGGTACTTCAGTTGTCTCAGACCACTTGACAAGACTATCTCCTGGGAGATGTTAAGCCTTCACTTTTATCCCCTGGGAGACGCCTCCCATTGCAGGACACGACATCAGCCTGGCTCCCCTTTGTTGAAGGGCTGATCTTCTGCAGCCCACTTTGTCTGCAGCAGGGAGAAACTGGAAAGAACTAGGGAATTAACATCTCCCTAGGCCAGCCTGTAGGCAATGACTGGCAGGTAGGAATAGCCCGCTCCATCCCCACAATGGACCATATTCTCCAGAGTTTACTCTTAAGTTTAAACTCCAGTTGCCCATGGCAGTAGTTGGTTTAATAACACACAATTACTGATATCCTTTCCTGGACCAAATATCTTTATTCTCCTTCACTTACCCATGTTCTTCCATCTTCCAAATAAACTACTTGCACTCAAATTCTAGTCTCAGGGGCTGCTTTTAGGGGAACTCAAACTAAGAGTCATTGTGTGAATCTTTTTGGCAGCAACTCTGCCCCTAAACCATCACACATTTGATCATTTGATTGGTCCAAACTCTCTGAGTCCTTGCTCACTACTCAGCCTTCTGAACTTGGCATGGTCTGCATCTTTGGAGATGGCTTTTGAGTCTCCGCGAGCAAAGAAGTAGGTGGCCCTGGGACCCCTCTGCCTTGCACAGCTCCAACTTTCTGCTTTAATTGGATCTATTTTGCAGACGGCTTTAATTTGAAGAAAATCTTCTGCCATTGCTGCTGAAAAAGGTGACAATCACTGAGTGAGCCCAAAGCTGCCTCTCAAGTGGGAATCAGGTCTTACTGAGCTGAGCTCTTCAGGATTATGGGCTCACAAACCTGTACCATGGCTCCCACATGCAGGGCCTACTGGAAGCTGTCTGCCAGCCTGTCCCTTGGCCATCACAACAACTGCCCTCCTTCTTGCTGCCTGAGCAAGGGAAATGGTTCATCATCATATATACCCCCTCACAAGAATCCAGAAAAAAAAATTCTCTCCTTTTTCAGATCTTCAGTCTATACTTCTGCTTCCATGCATTCCTTGATATGGTCACTTGAACCTAGTTAAGTGATCTGTTCAAGCTTCCTGATTTGCCAGGACTCTTTCCTTACTTAGAACCTGTGATAGGCAAAATAATGGCTTCCCCTAAAGATGTCCACACTCTAGTTCCAGGACCTATGAATGTGCTACCTTACACTGCAAAGGAAACTTTGTAGATATGATTAAATCAGGGATCTTGAGAGAACCCTGGATTCTCCAAGTGGGCCCAAAGTAGCTACAAGGGTCCTTTAAATGAAAGAGGATACAGGAGGATCCGATACAGCCATCTGTCAGATACGATGCCAGTCAGAGTTGACCATCTATTGCTGGCTTTGAAGATGGAAAGGGACCATGAACCAAACAATGAGGGAAGTCTCTAGGAACTGGAAAAGGCAAGAAAATGGGTTCTAGAACTTCCATAAAGAAAGACGGCTCTGCTGACATTGATTTTAGCACAGTGGGTCTTATTTCAGAATTCAGGCTTCCAGAACAATAAGATAGTAAATTTGTATTGTTTTAGGCACTAGGTTTGTGGAAATTTGTCCTAGTACCAACAGAAAACTAATATAGTATCTGCTTTATGCTGCTCTCTCTGCCTGTACCTACTCCCTTGCCTTTCCTACTTGCATATCCATAAGTCCCTCTAATCTTCAGTGGACCTCTTACCATGTTACTGCACTGATTCCTGCCTCCCTCCCCAGATGTCATCCACCCTTGGGCAGTTTCAACTCAGTCTCCAGCTCCCCCAGCATTAGACCCAGCTCTGCTCCTCTGCTCATCAAATACTGCACTGATGTGATGGTTTTTTTCTCCTTTAGCACAAATGGTGCATGCTGATATTTGCAATAATTTTACTAAAAAGAAAGGGGAAAGGGAATGACTTCCAGTAACACAAACTTGAGAAAAATTTTATTTATTTATTTATTTATTTATTTGTGTACTGGAGAATGAACCCAGGGGTACTCCATCACTGAGCCACATTCCCATCCCTATTTTGTATTTTATTTAGAGAGAGGATCTCACTGAGTTGCTTAGGGTCTTGCTAAGTTGCTGAGGCTGGCTTTGAACTCGCCATCCTCCTGCCTCAGCCTCCCAAGTCACTGGGATTACAGGCATGTGCCACCGTACCTGGCATAAGAAAAATCTATTTTTCCTAAAAATCCAATAGTAGCAGCAAAATGGTGTATTGATGTCTGGGGATTTCTTACTTGGAGTAATCCTGAGACACTGTCTGCTTTTCCTGTCTTCCTCCTCCCTTCCTGGCTCTGTCCACAGTATCCAGATGGTATCTCATTTCGGAGATATCTGAGTCATTCTGAGGCCTTGCCCATTTCTGGGCTCACATCTCCCTATATCCCTTGGGTCACTCAGTTCCAGTGGGAAAGTCTCAACAAGACAAGAGCCTTTGGAAGGACTCTCCTTAAGGCTCACAATGGCAAAGGGTGCTCTATAACTAATTTGCCATCCCAACTGAGTGAAAAGGGTTAAACATAATTGTGCTTGGGAAAGGGGTCTAACTCCACCTTTCCTGGACAAACAAGGAGATTTGCTTGTCCTGATAATGGATGGTCTGATTCTTACTGACTTGGGGTTGTTTGAGGAGTATTTGTCAGCTTTTTGCTGCCGTGACAAAATACCTGAGAAAAACAACTTGAAGGAGGAAAGATTTATTTCGGCTCATGGTTTCAGTCCATGTACTTATTTGCATTGATTCTAGACCTTTGGTGAGGCAGAACATCATGTTGGGGAGGGTGTGGTAGAACACAGCTGCTCTCCTCCTGGCAGTCAGGAAGCAGACAAAGGGGTAGGGAGTGGTTGGAGATGAGATATACCCTTACAGGGCATGCCCCCCAGTGACTTACTTCCTCCAATTAAGCCCTACCTCCTGCAGTTTCCACTCCCTCCCAATAGTTTGTTCAATTAAGAACCCATCAATGGATTAGTCTGTTGATGAGATCAGAATCCTCATGATCCAATCACTTCCTTAAAATCCCACCTCTGAAGGCAGTAGCACTGGGGATCAAGCCTTTAACATGTGAGCTTTTGAGGGACATTCTGGATTAAACCATAACAAGAATCGTGTAGGTCTCCTTCATCCATCTACCAAAGCCAACAGAGGGAACAATTTCCCAGCCTCCTTGTAACCACCCAGACATAGGTTAGAAATATGGGGGTAATGGCAAGAAGTCAGGCATGCACACTCAAAAGCTACTGGGCACTGCAAACTTTGCTTCTGCCAAAGGGTATGCTACCAGAAAGAATCTGGGAAGCCTGCACACTGGGCAGGAAGTCGGCCCAGGTTTTTATCCCTAATGCAGAACTGCTCTTACTCTGATGAAGGAGTTTGGGGTTACAATCTTTGTGATTGACTAATTTAAAATTGGGGAGCACAAAGGGAAAGGCTGTAGTTATGACTGGATTACCTGCCACACTATAGGCATTATGACTGAAGATGGAGGGCAAAGGGAGATATATTGGGGGGCTCAAATAGCTACGTTTCAATGGCATGGTTTTATTTTATTTTTATTTTTTGTTATGATTAGTTGTACATGACAGTAGAATGCATTTACACATTTTGATAGATCATACGTAAATGGAGGGCAATCTCTCATTTTTCTGATTCTACATATTGCAGGATCACATCAGTTATGCAGTCGTACATGCACATGAGCACTCCACTATCATTCCATCCAACCCCCACACCCCTTCAACTTCGTGGTTTTAAAGAGCTCCACCTAATTACACACTATGAAATTTAAGTTTTAGATTACAGCAAACACATTTTTGTTACATATGAAACTCAGGCTACAGGCTTAACTTTGACAGAAAAGAGAACATTAATCTTACACGTAGGAGACACCCAATCAGATACTGATAGATACTAACCGAAGGTCAAATCCATGGAGAATCAGTAAGGGTTCTATGAAAAAAAATTGTGTTCTGTGTTCAGATGGGTCTGGTTCCCATGAAATGATGGTCATTAAGAACAGGACTTCTCAGGACCTGTTATACCTTAACGTGGATTTTGAAACTTTAAGAAGAAATTAAAATATGCTGTGCTTTCCATATTTCTTTCCCTGTGGCATCCATGCCCTTCAGAATATACCTGGCTGTATTCCAGGAATCACAGAAGGGATAGTTTGAGGCAGAACTGATTTGGGGAATTCCAGATCTCCTTAACTCAGGAAGACTCCAGAGACAGGCAGCCTGTTCTTTGAAGCGTTCTTGGGATCCAGCTAACTATCCTTCTCTGGATGTGGTAGGAAAGGCTATCGGGAAGGGAGGAGTGTAGTCAAGCATGAAGTGAATGTACACTCATACCAGGCAAAGTCAGGCTGAGGCACCTGGTCTCCTGAGTGATGGCTATTTTAGCAGTTGCTTTATCTTTTGCTAAGAAACCCAGGGGATTGTAGTGCATGAAGTGATAACCCAGGGTGGGGTTTCCATCTTCAGCCTCACCCTTGTACCTGAGTCCCTGATGATAAGTGTGCTTCTTATCACAGATTTATTATTATTGTCTTCCAAGTCAATGACAACAGCTATTTATAGGCGTTGCTGATCTGAGCGTTGATTTTGCTTTGAAAGAGTCAAAGTCCCTGCAGTCTGCATGGGGACAGTCTTCATCCATATGCATGAGGCTGGAGACCTATAACAAAGACTATGTTCATTCACTGGGCTGTGGAAATTGATTATTCACAAAGAAAAAATGAGGAACATTTTCTCCTGTAAGATTCAGTATTTATCATCACCCTGTTTCTGTCATTGTTCTGAACCTTTTATTCCTATGCAATTTCATGCCTTCAAATGCTTCATGATTAAAAACAAATCAAACTCAGCTTCTCATATCAATCAGGAACAGTCTACACCCAAGGATTCCAGGGATGGGGTGTGCTGTGCAGTGGGGAGAACACTGGTCAGGAGATTGAAAGACCAAGGCCTGTATCAAAATTTCAGATCATTGACAAGTCTGGGGTTTCAGGTGTGGCAGTTTGCTTTTTAATTGATAAAAGACATTTGAATGAGATTATAATCTTCAAGTCTCTGGTTTATCATTTGTGTCAAATACAGCAGCATCAAAGTTTACTCATCAAGATTAAGATATGCATAAAATGTACTTTTCTGTGTGTGCGTGCGAACACACACACACACACATGCACATTTGACCACATGTTGCTTTGGAGTAATTTTGTTGTAAGGGCAGAAGACACATTTACCAATTAAAGGTGATTTTGCCTCTTATTTGAATGTTTCTTTTGTGTAAATATCCAGTTCATTCTAAGCTCAGCTCCCTCTCTGGAATGCTGAGGTTCCAGAGGAGCCTCAAGGAGCCTCCTTACCACTCTTGCTCTCCAAGGCACTTCCTGTTATGGAATATATTCCATTGCAGGTGAGGAGGTGCAAGAAGGAAGAGATCGACAGATCCAGTGCAGGAGAAAGCACATGAGTTCTCATGGCCTGGCAGACAGGAGGTCTGGGCTTTGCATATTGTCCTCCAGCCTTGCCAGGCTTCTCTGAGCTGCTCCCCACCCTGACCTGGTGGCTGCTTTCCCTGCACAGGTGTCTAATAACTAAGTGATGGCAGCTTCTTCCATAGAAGGGCTTCATGCCAATGGCTATGATACTTGCCATTGCCCCTGTCAGGAGCTTCCTGTTGAGGCTCCAGGCTTGTCTGCACCTGCATGTCTTCTCCAGAGGTACTCGTGACTGGAGGCTGCCTAGGGGCACCATCCCTACTTGGGCAGCTCCCTCCACCAGTGCTGCTCTAAAGCTGGCACTCCATGTTGGATCTGAGACCTTATGCTCCTATTGTGTTGCCTCCCTGCAGACCTGGACCTCTTCTTAGAGCACCGAGTATTGTCTAAATCTCCATCCCACCACCACTCAGTCTCCAGAGCCCTGCCCCAGTTCCACAATCAACTCCTGGTATTGAACATTAGGCTTAGAGTGAAATTTAGTGTAGTAACCTCCATGTTGCTTTGATATTGGGGCATTTAGTCCAAAGAGTTCAGGTATCCTAGGGCCAGGGTCCCTTTTAAAAATGGAAATATATTCTACAACAGGTGAGGAGGTGGGCAAGAGGGGACAGATACACAGATGTGACTTCTCAGATTTTGACTCCTGACCTGCAGGCACAAAGGCAATCAGGATGACATAGGAGGAAAGATATGGAGATGGGACAGAGTGTAACACACGCAGCCACAGGGGCCATCATCCCAAACTGTCTCTTCTGACTTCCCAGTGAGCTGCCTCTGGCCCAAGGTCAGAGCTGTCCTTGTAACTCACAGACACAAGACCATTGCCAGCGTGCTAGAAAACCTGACCATTCTCCACTCACCAGAGCTTCCTTTCCTACTTTCCCTCCTCCTAAAGTCTCTGTTGGCCTGTAAGGAACATTTCAAACGAATTATGTGGAAATTAAACAATGTACTCATGACTAGCAAGCTGTAAATGCTTATATTGCAAAAGAAGAAAGATCTCAGATCAATAGTTTAACCTTCCACCTTAATAAACTAGAAAAAGAAAATTAAACTTAATCCAAAACAAACAGAAGGAAGGAAACAAAAAGATGAGAGGGAAAATAAATGAAATAGAGACTAGACAACAGAGAAAATCAATGAAACCAAAAATTGTTCTTTGAAAAGAACAAGGCTGACCAATTTTAAGTTTGAACAACCAAGAATAAAAGACAGAAGACTGAAAGAGTGTTCATTACTACTGACAGTACAGAAAATAATTATAAGGAAATATTATGAACAATCTCATGCCAAAAAATTAGACAACTGAGGAAATTTGCCAAAATTAGTAAGCAGATCCTAAATTCAGACGCAAATTAAAGTGATCCAGAATAATGAAAGAAATCTTGAACAAAATTAGAGAAGTCACACTTTCTGATTCCAAAACTATTCCAAAGCTATAGTTATAGAATGAGAGAGTGGTACAGGCATGGGAAGAGACATAGGTATCAACGGCTTTGAGAGTCCAGAAATAAATCCTTATTTTGGGTCAATGGATTTTTCAACATGGGTACCAAGACAATTCAATTGGGGAAAAAAGAGCTTTATCAACAAATGGCACTGGAACAACTGGATATCCACATGCAAAAGAAGAAAATAAAGACATCAATATTGCTGCCTTCAAATGTGGCAATGTTTCTTAGACATGATACCAAAACACAAGCAATATGACAAGCAAGAATTTTTTTTACAAAAAAGAATGAATTGACTTCATCAATATTAAAGATTTTGTGTTTCAAAGAATACCATCAAAAAGTGAAAGACACCCCATAAAACTGGAGAAAATATTTACAAACCATGTATCTGAGAAAGATGTATACTAGAGTCTATAGAACTCTTAAAATTCAAGAAGACAAATAATCCAATTTTAAAATTGGTAAAGGATTGGTAAACATTTCTTCAGAAAAGATGCATACATGGCCAATAAGCTACTTAATAGCTACCAAGAAAATAAAAATTGAAGTGATGATGAAATATCACTTACCATCCACTGATGATAACCACTATAACCAAAATGGCAGCTAATAACAAGTGTTGGTGAGAATGTGGAGAAATTGGAACCCTCATGAGATGCAGGTAGGAACATGGAACAGTACAGCTACTCTGCAAAATGGTAGAGCGGTTCCTTGTAAGGTCAAACACAGAATTAGCAAATAGCTCAGCAATTCCATTCCTAGGTATCTACTTGGAGAAATAGGACATATGTCCACACAAAAACTTGCATACAAATATGTACAGCAGTTTTATTCATAATTGTCAAAGGTGGAAACAACCCAAGTGTTCATCAGTTGATGACTAGACAAATAGAATGCTATATATTCATACAATGAAATAAAATTAGGCAGTAGAAAGGAAAAAGGAAAAGACAGGTGCTGCAAACTGGATGAACTTGAAAACCTTAAGCTAAGTGAAAGAAGCCAGCCACAGAGGACCACATCATGTATGATTTCATTTATATAAATTGTCCCAGAACAAGCAAATCTGTAGAAACAAAGATCAGCTTGGTGATTGGTGATGAGTTGAGGGAGAAATGAAGAATATCTAGTAAAGAGGATGAATTTTGTTTTGGGGTGATAAAAATGTCTTAAATTGATTGTGACGATGATTGTGTAACTGTGAATATACTAAAAACCATTGACTCAAGTGAACAAACTCTTTGATATGTGAATTATATCTCAAGAAAACGTTACCAAAAAGAAAAAAAAAGGAACTTCTTTCCCTCTGGTATTAAGCTGACAGAGTAACAACTTGAAATTGCTAGTGATCATATTTGCCTATAAAGGATGCCAAGGGGAAAGATTTCTGAAGATAGTATTTGAGCCTCTGATTCAGCCTTGTCTGAAGACACAATCCTTGACTTCTTAACTGTGAACCAATTAATTCCTTTTTGTTGTTGCCATTTTTGTTTAAGAAATTTTATGTATCTGAATGTCTAAGTTTGTTTATTTATTTATTTATTTATTTATTTATTTATTGGTACTGGGGATTGAACCCAGGGGCGCTTGGCCACATCCCCAGCCCTATTTTGTATTTTATTTAGAGACAGGGTCTCACTGAGTTGCTTACGGCCTTGCTAAGTTGCTGGGGCTGGCTTTGAACTCGCGATCCTCCTGCCTCAGCCTCCCAAGTGCTGGGATTACAGGCGTGCACCACCGCGCCCAGTTTAAGATGTTTTTAAGTAAGAAGTGATAGGAATTAAAATGATTGTTACAAAATCAGCCAATTCCTACCACTTCTTACTTAAAAATGTCTTAGACACTCAGATACAAACTGTAGAGCAAATGAGCTCATTAAACTCATCAATCATTGGATATGGAGACAAAAAATTATACAAAACCCAGTTAGTTTCTGAAACAAGCTATGTGAAATTTATTCGAGTTATTTAATTTAGGAAAAGCAAGACCATAAATATAAATTTTTAAGCTGGAAGAAATCTAGACATCATCTGACTCAAGGGCTTCTGTTTTACAAACTGAGTTAATTAAGAAAGAAAAATACTTTCCTTCCTATTCATTTGAAATAGTGAGATTAGGTTTTCATTTCACTCCACATTAGCCTAGGTTGGCGCTGGAAGCCAAAGCGATGTGGTTGGCTGTCTCAGATGTCATGGGATTGGCTATGCAGTAACCACTTAGCAACCCATTTTCTTGTTCAAGCCAAATACCATCATCTTATTAAAATTCACTTCTGAGCAGATTTGAAGTTGCATTTTCAAACTCGATTATACAGTTTGGAGTTGTTGGAAGTGAGTAACTGAAGAAGATTCAGACAGTCTAGCAGCAGTCAAGGTCAGAGAGGAGAGAGAAAAGGAAAGATGGCTGAAGTCCAGAAGGCACTAAAAGGAGTCCATGTCAGTTAAGGGAAGGGGGAAGGGAGGCACTAAATGCATTAGCCCGACTTGATCCAGGACTTCAGAGAAAGCAGGAATGAGGAGCATCAAGTAGGAGACTAAAGAACAAAAACTAGGGATCTGGACAAAAGTCTGGGCTTAGCAGAGGTCATGAAGTGGGACAGAGGGCCTTGGAACCAGGTAGAGGTCAAGGACAGCAGGATGGACTGGGGCTGGGAACCACCTGTCCCAGGCAGCATTCCTGGCTGGGTGGGGAGTGAGGGAGCAATCTGACTCTTCTGAGGTCTCTTTCTACCATTATCCCACCTTAAACCTGGCCCTATGTCCTCTCTTGCTGGACTCTGCATGTCCTGGCTTTGGACCTGACATCAGCTTAGAAGTGGACACATGACATCCAGATCAGCTGCTCTGCCTGTGAGTTCTGCCCTCCACCAAGACCTGTCCCATATCCAGGAGCTTGAAACCCATTGCTCTTCCAGGTTTGCCCCCATGATTGCCCGTGCCACCTTGGCCCCCACCAGATGAACCTGCTCATTCTCAAGTCTTCTTTGAACTTCCTCTAGTACACCCTTCTTTCTGCTGGAGCCAACCCTTTGGGCACAGTTCCCATGACACCTCCAGAAGCCTGCCTGGCCCACTGCAGCTGGAAGGCAAGTGGCTCCTATAACTCTCAGATTGCCTATGTCACTCCTCTGATTTGTGCAGATGCCTTACCTCTTCATTACCCTGCTCTGGTCTTGTACAGTCTGGGTGGCTTAACTGAATTTTTAACCTCACCCTGATTTTACTTCTCTTTGAGGACAGGGTACCTAAAGGCTAGAAAATGCTCTTCAGGTGGTCTTGCTGAAACTGGTTGACTCAAAGTTGCCGCTAAAGCGACTAACCAGACAACCTCCTAGATGATGTTTAGAGAAAAGGCAAGGATTAGCTTCAAAAATAAAACTTCAACAGATTTGTCAAAAGACCAGTCTCCCCTGGGATAAGTCTATTCCTCTTGACCTGCTCTATGTTAGAAGATGACTCCCAAAGTAGGCTAAGATTAACCTCACTTAAAATCATGTCCAAAAAGGGTAAATTTTTACCCTAAAGATTACTGTGATCCCAAAATAGAAAGAGTTATAGAAAAGAACTAAGGGTTTGGACAAGTTGTGAAAGGTTTGGGGAAGCAGTAAAAGGATTTTAAAAAGGAATAAAACTTGGGGCTGGGGTTGTGGCTCAGTGGTAGAGTGATTGCCCAGCATGTGTGAGGCACTGGGTTCGAGTCTCAGAACCACTTACAAATAAATGAATAAAATAAAGGTTTATCAACATATAAAAAGTATTTTTTTAAAAAAGGAATAAAACTAAATGTAAGGACCAATTATCCTCTGGTCTCACTTTATATCCTAAGGTGTCCCTGATGTCTAAAAACCAATACAAAGGTTAGAATTAACACCTACTACTTCCACTTCAAGATTGGTGGAACTAGCCTTCTGAGCATTCCACAACCAGGAGTTGGAGACCAAAGTTAAGGAAGATGAAAGGGCTAAGAGGACAGTCAGTATTTTGGTCCTTGCCTTCCAAGGTCATTAGGAGCCAAGAGATTATGGGGCCTCTCCAAAAGAAATCTGCAACTCTGGTGAATCACCTGATCTCCTGTAAGGGAGATCACAAGGACCCTATTTCATAGGAACCAATCAATGCACATTCTGCAGAGAAAGGTCATTGGAGAGCAGAATGTCCCCAGTGATTCCAAGGAAGGCCATGTGGTCTACAAAACTGTGACCCTTCCCCACAGATGGTATAACTGGGAGAGGAAAAAGACTGAAGGAGTCAAGAGTCTCCTCACAAGATTCTAAAACTAATCCCTGAGGACTTTGGACTACCCTTAGCAGTAGGAAGAAGAAAAGGTTGATTTTTGACCAACATAGGGGACATCTACTTAGTCTTAAACATCCAGTAGGGAAGTATAACAAAAAACAAAAGTACTAAGATGAGTATGGAAAAAAATGCAAAGAATAATCACACATGGATAATTAAGGGAAGGACAGCAGTCCTTTCAAATGAAACTCAAGATGTGCATTTGTGTCAACCATACAAAATCAATGAGAGTCAGGGGATTACAAAGAAAGGGTCCTTATGGATGATTGCCTGATACTATTAAAAAGACTGTGTCAGACCACAAATGTGCACAAAAGCCACCATAGTCTTATATGTAAAGTACTTCTGAGGTCACAGGCCTGGTACCTGTTCAACTTCAGAGTGAGGTCACTTTTGTTGATAATCATTGTGGCCAAGAATTAATGTTATTTTGATGGTTTGGCAGGTACAGAAAGTTTTGTCATCATATCTGATCACTATTCTTATTTAGTCATCTTAGTTACCAGGTAATATGTATTTTAAAAGTCTTTTTCAGCCATTTTCACTTCATGAATCATTTTGGGGAGAGAACCTCCCCACTAAGGATAGGGTAATTGTTGGTACCAATGGGTTGAGACTTCCTGCACCTTCAGTGCCCACCAGGAGCTCTGGGTCTAATGTGACTTCTAGAAGTCACTTGCCTTCAGCAAAAGAAGACATTAAATTAATATTCTCACTATGTTGACAAATCTATGTTGACAAATTTGCAATTTTTTGTAATTACATAAATCTATGTAATAACTAAGAGGATGATTATCAGTAAAGTGAGTTCCCTGGTCTACTTCCTTATCCCATTTTGAAAGTTAAAAAATATATGATTGCTGTCTGATACTCAAAGAAGACCAGAGCAAAGGGGCACAAAATGAGCTGAGCTTTGAAGCAGCAATGTGGGTCTACAGCGAAAAAGCAAAAAGCTCTGTCAGCCATGAGAGGTCCAAATTTCCAGTCCCCATATGCTCTTCCAAAAATGTACTGCTCAGCCTGTCTTAGCATAGGGCCATTATGTACTTTGACACGCGTTCTCTGATAAGGATTTGACTTGTTGTATAGGTCTGCCTATAGGTTAAAAAAAATTCGATGTAAATAGTCTAGCTACTGAATTTTTTTTTTAATTTTTATTCTTATTCTTTGTAGTTATATACAATACCAGGATATGCCCTGACATAATTGCAAAAGCAAAGAACACAATCTGCTCCAATTTGTTCTTATTTTTGTTATATAAAATGACTTCCTGTTGTCTACCTGGGGCTTTGTACATTTGGGTTATCTGAAGTCAGTCTCTGCAAAGGTCTCCATGTCTGCGACACAGTGACCAGATCCTGGGACCTGGGACCTATAATAGAAGTGGTACTCAAATATTTCAAGCATGGTTAAAGAGGTTCTACCAGAGTCTCTGGTCTGATTTCTAGGTCCTTGATCCACTTTGAGTTGAGTTTTGTACAGGGTGAGAGATATGGGTTTAGTTTCATTTTGCTGCATATGGATTTCCAGTTTTCCCAGCACCATTTGTTGAAGAGGCTGTCTTTTCTCCATTGCATGTTTTTGCCTCCTTTGTCAAGTATGAGATACCTGTACTTATTTGGGTTTGTCTCTGTGTCCTCTATTCTGTACCATTGATCTACCTGCCTATTTTGGTACCAATACCATGCTGTTTTTGTCACTATTGCTCTGTAGTATAGTTGGAGGTCTGGTATTGTGAAACCCCCTGCTTCGCTCTTCTTGCTAAGGATTGCTTTAGCAACTCTGGGTCTCTTATTCCTCCAAATGAATTTCATGATTGCTTGCTCTATTTCTATAAGGTCCATCATTGGGATTTTAATTGGAATTGCATTGAATTTGTATAGCATTTTTGGAAGTTTGGCCATTTTGACAATATTAATTCTGCCTATCCAAGAACATGGGAGATCTTTCCATCTTCTCAGATGCTCTTTAACTTCTTTCTTTAGCGTTCTGTAGTTCTCAGTGTAGAGGTCTTTCACATCTTTTGTTAGATTGATTCCCAAGTATTTTATTTTTTTTGAGGTTAGTGTGAATGGGGTAGTTTTCCTAATTTCTCTCTCAGAGGATGCATCACTTACAAATAAAAATGCATTAGATTTATGAGCATTAATTTTATATCCTGCCACTTTGCTAAATTCATTAATGAGTTCCAGTAGTTTTCTGGTGGAATTCTTAGGATCTTCTAGATAGAGAATCATGTCATCAGCAACCTAATAGAAGAGAAAATAGGTCCAAATCTTCATCATGTTGGCCTAGGACCAGATTTCCTTAACATGACTCCCAAAGCTCAAGAAATAAAAGCACGAATCAATGATTGGGATAGAGTGAAACTAAAAAGCTTCTTCTCAGCAAAGGAAACAATCAGCAATGTGAAGAGAGAGCCTTCAGAGTGGGAGAAAATCTTTGCCACACACACTTCGGACAGAGCACTAATCTCCAGAATCTACCAAGTACTCAAAAATCTTTACACCACGAACACCAATAACCCAATCAATAAATGGGCCAAGGAAATGAACAGACACTTTACAGAGGAAGATCTACAAGCAATCAACAGATTTATGAAAAAATGTTCAACATCCCTTGTTATAAGAGAAATGCAAATCAAAACCACCTTAAGATTTCATCTTACCCCAATTAGAATGTCTTTTATCAAGAACACAGGCAACAACAGGTGTTGGCGAGGATGTGGGGAAAAGGGTACACTCATACATTGCTGGTGGGAGTGCAAGTTGGTGCAGCCACTCTGGAAAGCAGTGTGGAGATTCCTTAGAAAACTTGGAATGGATCCACCATTTGACCCTGCTATCCCACTCCTTGGCTTATACCCAAAGGACTTAAAATCAGATTGCCTCAGTGATGCAGCCACATCAATGTTCATAGCTGCTCAATTCACAATAGCTAGATTATGGAATCAACCTAGATGCCCTTCAGTAGATGAATGGATAAAGAAACTGTGGTATATATACACAATGGAATATTACTCAGCCATAAAGAAGAATAAAATTATGGTATTTGTAGGTAAATGGATGATGTTGGAAACTCTTATGCTAAGTGAGATCAGCCAATCCCAAAAATCCAAAAGCCGAATGGTCTCTCTGATATATGAATGATGATGCATAATGTGGGGGGGAAAGATGGCAAGAATGGAGGAAAGATAGCTAGCATAGAGGGAAGGGAGGGGTGGGGGTGGGTGGGGGGTGAAATTAATAACAATGTGTGACAGATACCATTGCCCTGTGTACATGCATGAATGCACAGATGGTGTGACTCTACTTTGTGTACAACCAGTGAAACAATAGCTGTACTCCATTTGTGTTCAATGAATCAATAAGTAAATAAAAGAAAAAAAAAAAAAGTCAAAAAAAAAAAAAAGAGGTTCTACCAAACGGTACCTGGTTTTTGTGCCTTTGGGACTCCTAATAGCCATCCTGCTCCTCCTGCTCTTTGGTCCACACATCTTCAACTGTTTGGTCTCATTCATAAGTAAAGGCTGGAAGTCATCAGGTTGCAAATGATAGGTTCTCAGGAGTACGGACAGTGAGGCCTAGAACTGGGTGACAACTGACCCTATTTAAGATTAGCTAGGAAAAGCTTTCCTTCCTCTAAAGTGCCCTTTGATGTCACCTGAATTCAGCTTGGAGAAGCTATTGAAGGCATTCCTTCACCCTTCCGCACTTCCCAAGAATATGGAGTAAAAATAAGAAAGCGGGGATTCATCATCCTGCCCTGGTCTTCTAGTGCCTGGGTGTTCTAGCTGAATTTTCACGGCACCCTAATCTCACTAGTCTTGGAGGACCAGATGTCTGAAGGCCAGAAGCTCCTCTTCTGGGTGAGGTGGCTGGACCAGCTGGATCTAAGAGTAGTGCCAGAGGGGCCCCAGACCACCTCTGACTTCCTTCTAATAAAAGGCATGGGCATTCCTCCCCTGAATTAGCCTGTCCTCCCCCTCATGTCTTTTCCCCTGTATCTACAACCTCCTGACTCCAAAGGGTGGGAAGATGATTTGTGAGTTTAGCTCCCAGTTCTCCTATTCTTGTCCAAAAACAAGAGTCTCTTTTATTGCTCAGTTGTGCTGCCTGGTTGTTATTGGTTCTATAATTCTGAAAGGAAAAAGGACCCAGTCATTGAGGTCAAAAATTGGTAACAACCAGCGATTAGAGTGTGAAGTCCTGCAGGTACACTCCTCACAGGGCCAGATACACGACATTGTCAATACCTAATATAGGCTTCAATTAAATGAAAGAGGCCACTGGATGGAGTTTTTCTCCTCAGCTGCCTTGCCAGCCTGATAGCAGGAAGCGTTTTCTAACAAGCTGTTCTAAATCATGTTGGTTTTGTATTTCAGTATCTGGGATTACTTCTTGGGATGTTGGCAAAAACAAGACCCAAGGGTACCTTTAAGTAAAGGACCCAGTGTTTACTGTCCACAGTGAAAATAAAATAATGAATACCCTGGAGGGATCTCGGAGGCAGGGCTGGAATTTCAAATTTGTTATAATCATTTTCTATCCAGCTTGAGAGCTATGAAACAGCTCAGAGTTTCCCTTAAATGTAATAAACAACCTCGCATAAGGGAATAGAGGATGTCTCTGGGCAAGTGTTACACGGGGATGGATATAAATGAGGATCCCACTCCTCACTGGGGGTGGAGGTGCTTCACCTCAAGCAATCAGCAGCTAATTCCAGGCCCAGGTGGGAAGAGAAAATAGAAAATGCTATCCTTGTTTCCGTACAAAGGCATCAATTAGTAAAATAACCAAAAATAATAATTCACAATGTAAGACCACTCCTGAGAATTTTCCAATATAATAATGGTATTGTGGTTATGCTGCTAACATACGAATCCTTATGTTTTAGAGACATATACTGAATGGTTTACTAATGAAGTGATAAGTGTTCCAGACTTTGATTTAAAATAAGGAATGAGGATTTGTTATACCATCTTCTCTACTTCAGTATGTTTGAAATTTTCCATAATAAAAAATTAACCATAAACAATCCCAACTCACTGACTGCTATGGTCATTGTTGTGTCTTCAGAGTTTCCCCGTAACAGATGTGGGTGGGGCTGGGAGGAGGGTGCAGTTCAGGAGCCTGTGTGAGATGCATTTGCATAGCAAGGAAATTTTTTTAGCTTAGATGGTTCCTTTGGAGGTGCTAACCTAAGCTAAGGTCAGTTGCAGGAAAGGGAGAGTACAAAGTCCTGGATGACTATCTAATTCTGGGCTTAGAAACCTTCTGTTGCATTTCACTCGCTCCGGCAGGAGTCAGCCCATAAAGAAGGAGAAGAAGCAGCGAACCCCAGAAGCCATTTCCCCACTTCTGGACTGGTCTTACTCTGTGTGGCCACGCATGCCACTCAGAGTTCAAAGAGGATTTGATCAACTACATGATCAACTGATTGATTAATCAATTGATAGTTCCTGAGGAATGATGGCAGCCTTGTTTGAAAGCAGGCACAGCGTAAGGCTGAACATTCTCTATAGCTGCTCACCCCCTCCCTCTGACCTTAGCATTGTTTACCCCCCAAGAATGCATCAAAACTGCCTGGCAACACCATTTCTTTTCTTTGGAGGATGCTGTGCATTGATTCTTCTCAGAGAAGAACTTTTCAGGTTCCGGTCTTAGTACTTCTTTGGCAGCTTAGATTTTATGAGAGGTTTTTGTGGAGAAAGCCTCCTACTTAGATGCTGCCTAAATTCTGCAACCATGTGTTCTTTCCTTTAAAAAAATTATACTTAGTTGAGCAGTTAGCACAGCTCAGAGTTCTAAAAACACACAGCAAGTACCATTCACCTCTAATGAATATGGGACATGAACAACTAAAATCCCACCAGGTCATTTGCTTATCCATAAGGGGATCCACAATTTCAATTTGCATGTGCTTATAATTCTTTAATTCATTCCCCCTTACCTTTTAAATTTTTATTTTTACAGACTGCATTTTGATTCATTGCACGCAAATGGGGTACAACTTTTCATTTCTCTGGTTGTGCACAATGTAAATTCACACCATTTGTGTAAACATACATGTACATAGGATAATAATATCTGTCTCAGTCCACTATCTTTCCTTCCCCCACCCCCTCCCACTCCATTTCCCTCTCCACAATCCAATGTCTCTAATTCACTTTCTAAGACCCAAACACATTCCCCAAGTTCTAGATCTATATTTCATTGGTCTACTTGGCATCCTCATTCTGAGGTCTTCTTCAGAAAATTCAATTAAGCATTTCTAGTGTACAATTTATCACCTTCCTCTAAAACTTATTCTTCTTTTTGTATTATCTGACTTGGGAATTGGCCAGGCATACTAGCCCCTTAATTTATTTATCCTCATGTACAGCTGATTCTGTCCCCTGAATCACATTGGGAATCTATTCACTTTTTTCCATCTAAAGTCCATTCTGATTAAGACCCTCATAATCTCTCTCTTGCATCCTGAAAACACTCAGAGTCTGCATAGTTCCAAGTGAATGCATTTAGGGTATTTCCTTTAATCATAAAAGAATCATCTTATGATAACCCCACTACACAGGGGTTAGCGGTAATGGGATTTTGGTGCCAGACTGGGAGATGGGTCTTTATCCACATTCTTTCCACTGTCTTAGTAGAAGGGATATAAGGTCCTTAATCAAGCAGATAAGCACCTCGGCACTGTGCCAGATGTCACAGACAAAGGGAGGACCAGGCAGACCATCTTGATCCTTGGTTTCAGATAGTCTCCAATAGGTACCTCAACTTCATTCACAGAACCTAGGAAAGAACCCTAGCTATAATATGAGAGATGTGTGCAGCTTTCCTGCAGTTGTAAGACAGGAAGGCAAACTGCGGGGGAGAGGTGTGCTGGGTACAGAGCACGCCTGTCTATAGCAACTACTCCTGTGAATAATCGCTTGCCAAACTCTTCTAGGGGAACTTTCATGAAAGAAAGGTAATAAGAGAATAAAATAAATACTACAGAAAGTGTAAAGAATAAAGGCTAAAGCCACTTTCCACAACTCCAACATTTCTTTGACATCTCATATTTGATTTTAGAAATGAATGTTGATATTGCCTTCTACTCCATAATATGTCTGTTTGCTTACATACAGCTCGAATATTTTCTCTTAAAAGTAGTCTAGGAAAATTGATTCTCCAGATAAAAGCAATACCTTTAAATGGCAACTTCTTCCATTCCTAGGATGCTGTAAAGCACCATCTGTCCCAGCTTCAGAAGCTGGGATAAAGCTAGAATGGCAGGGCTGGGGACATTAGGTGTCTGGGGCTCCCCCACAGTCCCCAACACCAGCAGGAACTAAGTCAAGAATTCCTTAGTGCTAAGATTTCCTCTCTTACCTTCTGTAGGGTTAGGAAATAGGCAGGAGGAACTCATGGAGTGGAAGATGTTGTGCATTGATTCTTCTCAGAGGAGCTGGGGAATGCAGAGGAGTGTGAATATTCTTGCCACCTCTTCTATTTTTCATGTGTAATTTCTACTGTATCACATAGCTCCCTATTAGTTTGCAAATTAATTCCATCTCTTTCCAAAGTGGTGACTACTTCCCACTTGCAATTCTCAAGAGTTTATCTGCAAAATATTCAGCATTTTTTATTAAAGCTTGTTTAAAGATGTCTTCCTTTGGTAAAGTTGCAATTATCAGGTCATTTATCATCGTCCAATCGATGGGACTGATTTAGCTTCTGAGCGCTAGGCTTCTGAATGCTTTCCAGACAACAGTAGCATCACCAAATGGTGACCAAATCATTTTTATAATAATGACAGAGAAGGGATTCAAGAACATCCTGACTCCTAGAGCCCTTCCTTTCAGTCTTAGGATCGTTAATGGGAAATAGTCCAGATCCTAAATTTGCAGCTTCCGTATCTCTGCTCTGGGAACTAAGGACATTGTCTAATTGTCCAGGTATATTTTTTTGAAAAGTACATATCTTGGATTAAGAGAACCATACGCATTTGCTGTTTCCAATATATATCTCTAGAAAATTAAGAAAATATATCTTCTAAAAATTCATAACTGTTTTGAAAATCAAGAGAGGTGCTTTTAATGGAAATCAGGAGGATGCCTGAAAGTCAGAAGGCAAAGGAAGGAGGCCTCTCAGAAAAGAGAGGTAAAGGCAGCTCCCCATTTGAAAACCTGATGGGGTTCTGGTTGGGATATGGCAGGAGAAGCAGCCTCTCTTCTTATGCCAAGAAAAATATGGCAGAGGTGGGGGTCGTGAGTATAGATACTTGATATCAAGAGACGGCGGTACAGACAGCAGTACCCTTCTTGGCTACTAATCCAATAAGAAACGAGCAACCCCCATCTCTGGAAATTTGGACATTCCCCAAACAGCTGCGTGTTGTCCCTGGCACAGGGTGTGATAAACGATATCATGTGCACAGAGAGGCTTTCCGGAAAACTCTAATGCAAAAACGAACACAAAATCAAAATTTACAAAACACCTGAAAAAAATCATGATCATAAGACAGGTAGTAATGAAACAGACAGAGCAATGAAAAACCGAGGAAGCACAGTTAATCAAATAAAACTTCACATGGACAAGAGAGAATTTCCCATCAGGCAACTGAAAGAATGAAGTCAATCTCTATGTATTAGTATGGTGTGATTGCCACAAAAAAATGTTCATTGAAAAGGCAAATTCGAGCAGGAAACATATTATGCTGCCTTTTACTATAAAAGGAGGGGGAAATGAGAATACATGCAATTTTTGATCATTTATTTTAAAAAGAAATACTAAAAGGAAAGGTCAGAGGCTAATAAAAAATGGTTACCTATAAGCAGGGGAGAAAGAGATTGAGGCCATGGATGGAAGGGAGAATTTTTCTAAGCATTTTTCCATGTAGCTTTGACTTTTGATGTTTTACATATTTAAAAACATATTTTCTTTTTCAAGACTGCATTGCCAATTCTGGGTCCTTTGAATTTTCATATAAATTTTAGAAACAGTCTGTTAATTTCCTCAGAAAACCTGTAAACTTCCCCCCTCTAAACCTGAGAAATAAATAAACCTCTTTTCTTTATAAGTTACCCAATTCCAGCTACTTTGGTATAAGAATGGAAAATGGATGGGCAGGATGATGTGGGATTTTTACCACTCCACTCAATTTTAAACTTATTAGAACCATTTAAAAAATAAAAATTATCAGTTGCTAAGCCCTGAAATTTTTCATTTAATATTTTTAGATAAGGGGGAGGTCTTCCTATATTATTATCTTAACAAGTAATTCTTCCTCATGGTTATGGAATGTTTTTTCCATTTACTTAGATCTTCTTGATACCTTTCAACAATATTTTACAGTTTCCAGGGCGGATGTCTTGAACTACTTTCATCAAATCTATTCCTCAATTCAAAGCCAGCCTTTGAGTTGAGGCATATCTGATCTATTTTATCAGAATTTGACCTGACTTTTGAAGGATGCTTTTAGTCAGGTGAGAATATAGAAGAATAGTGTTTCAGGATTGCATACAAGACAGATGCGACTAAAATTTTATCATTTTTAATGCTATTGTTGTACGGACTATCTTTTCCAAGTTGCTTTTTCAATCTATTTATGTATTCAAATCTAAATTGATGATAAATGTTGATAAACATCTCATTTCCCCCAGTAATTTGAGACATTTTTAATGTGCTCTGGATTGACATATGTATTGGGTCTACTCGTGCGTATTTTTGTTTTGCTCCAGAGGTCTGTTTTCAAGCATCAGTACAATATCAGTTTAATTATTGAGGAGTTTTAGTATGTCAATATATGGTAAGGCTGGCTCTATATTCCCAGTATTTTTCCTCTTTTCAGGGTTTTTCTAGCCAATTTTGCCTTTGTTTTTCTTTCTACGATAACTTCATATTCATCATGTCAAGTTCCAGGGAGAAAATCTTTTTGTATTTTTATAGGGATCACATTTAATTCTTTTAAATAAATTGAGGAATGTTGAAGTTTTTGATTCTGTCTTCTTATCAAGAATATTTTATGCCTTTTATTGGATTAGGTCTACCTTTTGGACTTTCAGGTCTGTTTTAGAGTTTCAAACACTAACATTTGCACATTTCTTTTAAATTTATTTTGGATTTTATCTTTCTGATACTTAAGGCTAGTGGCAATAGCTAATTCCTCACCTTGTTCCCATCTTCAGCGGGCATATCTTCAGTATTTCCCCATTAAATAAACTGGCCTTCGAACTGAAACATACTTATTTTATCAGAACTTGACCTAATTTTGAAAGATACTTTTTGCCAGATGGGAATTTAGGGGAAATTTTGTTTTGATCATGTAAAAGACAGACACAACCCGAGAACTGTAAGAAATGTAATGTGGCTGAAAGTGGAGCCCTGTGAGGGGAGAGGCAGGAAAGGGAGATGGGATCACACAGGGCAGACCTGGGAGCCCTCAGGGGCTATGCTAGGAACTTGAACTTTCTTCCATTGGTAATAGGAGACCATGCAAAGTTTCAAGCAGGGGATTTTCACCAACTTGGCAAAACATTTCAAATACAACTATAAGTCAGACCAGATACCACCCAACCAAATTAGCCAAAAGGAAGAACAAGTACATTGTAGCCTTGTCCCTTTAATTTAATTTTTTTTAAGCAACTTAAAAATTGTGGAGTAAGTAGATCGATTTCGGACTAAACATGAACGATTTTCATCTATTTTTTTTTCCTGCTTCTAAAACCTGAGAGTCCTTCAAGGGAGCCTCAGCTCCAGATGCCAAGTCTTCCTCCAACCCCAGCATGAGCCAGGAGTGTGCAGAATTGGGCAAGAAGAGCTCCATCTGGAAGAGGCCTCCCAGCTCCATGGAGGAGCCTGGGGGCATTCTTAGAGCCAGCCCCAATTTGCTTCTAGTCGATGAGAATAGGACTCTCTCCCCATTTTTTTTTTTTTTCTGAGCAGAGTGCTGGAAACATTCAAGCACAAAGCACAGCATAGTGGACAAAGAAAATGATGTTGATGTTCATGAAAAATTCAACCCTAATTGTACTTCTGGGAGCCAGTGGGAGTTATGAAATAGTGAGCCCAGAATGTTCATCTTGTTAATAGATGCCAGCAATGGGGTATTTATTTTCCATGCCATTTATAAAGCCTTTGATGGGCAGAAGCCGCTTGCATCAGTCCACAAAATTATAAGATATAAAGGATATTATGGTAATTCTTTGGGATGATTTTCTTTGAGTAGCTGGTCATGAGGGTGCCTTGCCTCCTGTTTGTGCAATATCCCAGCAAATGCAAGCATCAGCTTAGCAGGGGTTCTCAACAGTAAATGCACTAACTGGAGCTCAGACACCAATGATATATTTTGCTGCCATTTAAAAGTAATTATTTATAATGTTCTGTTAAAAATGGTCTTTAAATTTCATTTCTGACTCTCAATTTAGGAGTGATAGCTCCTAGATTTCAATCACAGACTCAATGACATACACAATGTTATGGTTTTTGACCCATCTGAGGAGGAAAAAGCTCAAAGTTAAGTTTTAGTAATCAAGGCAGAAGCAGATCCACTGTTTTAATGTGGCAGCCAGCTTTCCCAAAGCGAATGAGCATCCCAGGGAGTTGAGCACAAAAAAGTGTTGAGAGAAAACTAGCTAGGCTTTTCCATTTTTTTTAGGGGGTAGGGAATGGAGACTATATTAGCTAGGATGTTTTGTCCTGAAACTGAGTTTAAATCTCATACTGACTTTCACCCTTATTTGTTTGGATTGAACCATATTAAGCTTCTGCTATTCTACTGTTTTTCATGTGCGAAATTGGTATCTCATATGGTTCAACCAAATGAGTCTGCAACATCATGGCTGCACCCTAGAACTTGGCATAACCTGCAACTGCCCAAACTCTGAGGCCTCCTATTCTCCCAAGTCTTTCACTTCCTCACTTCTATCATAAATTCATGTTTGCAGCCTGGACTGGTTTGCAGCTGTTTAGACCCATAGGTATATATTTACGAATTATTTGAAATTGTTTCCTTTATGAGGTGGAGTCTAATTACCCTCCTCTTAAGTTGGACTGGACTTAGTGACTTACTTTCAAAGAATAGAATAAATTATAAGTGACAGCCTATAATTTCTGAGACTAGGTCCTAAAAAGGCAGTCTCTCTCTCTCTCTCTCTCACACACACACACACACACACACACACACAAAATCACTCATCACTTACTCTGGGGGTAGGGTTCAGCTTGTGAGCAGCCCATGGAGAGGTCCACATGGTAAGGAACTGGGTCCCTCCACCAAAATCCATCTGAAGCAACCATCTTGGAAGGAGACAGTGGATCCTCCAGTTCCAGTCAAGCCTTCAGAACGTGGCATCCCTGGCCAACATCTTGAATGTAGTCTCATGAAAGACTCTAGACAGACTTATCAGACTAAGAATTTCCCAAATTCCTGACCCACAGAAAATAGGAGATAATAAGTGCTTATTGCTTTAAGTCAGTACTCATGATAATCTGTTCTGCAGAAATAGGCAACTAATATATTCTGGAACAAGAAGTCCAAAAATTTAATTCACTATCACATCAGTTTCTTAAGGCCACAAATTAGGTGACTTAAAGCAACATAAGTTTATCTTCTCAGAATTCTGGAAATTAGATTCAAAATTAAGGTGTTGAGAGGGCCAGCCTCCTTCTGAAGGTTCCAGGGAAGGATCCTCCCTTGCTTATTCCAGCTTCCGGTGGCTCCTAGCATTCCTTGGCCTGTGGCAAATCAATTGCCACCTCTGGTTTTTTGTTTTGTCTTTTTTTTTTTTTTTTTTTTGGTACTGAAGATTGAACCCAAGGCACTCCTCCACTGAGCCACATCTCCAGCCCTATTTTGTATTTTATTTAGAGACAGGGTCTCACTGAGTTGCTTAGGGCCTCACTAAGTTGCTGAGGCTGGCTTTGAACTCACGATCCTCCTGCCTCAGCCTCCCAAGTGCTGGGATTACAGGCGTGTGCCACCGTGCCCGGCTGCCACCTCTGTTTTCACATGCACTTTTCCCCTACATCTTTGAGTCTCTGTGACCTCTCTCTTCTTATAAAGATGACTGTCATGGGATGATTTTATCTCAAGATTCTTAGCTAATTACATCTTCAAAGAGCTATTTCCAAATAAGATTACATTCTGAGGTTCCAGGTGGATGTGAATTTGGGGGGAAGGTAACACCATTCAACCCTCTATAACAATCTTCTGCCCCAAATTGGTTCTACTATGTTCTACCTAGTAAATGACATTCCCCCGATGTAGTCAATCACTCTAGGAATCTAGAATGATTTTAGACCTTTCAGTTTTACCCACCATGCACATCCAATGGTCACCGAGTTTTATAGACTCTACCTGCTAGCTTCCTCTTGTCTATCTAGTCTTGTTTATTCCCAAGCTCACTGCCTCAATTCAGGCTGTCACATTCTTGTAGCTGAATGGCTGTAATTGCCACCTCCCTGCCATGTCTCCTTTATTTCCCTCTCACTCCTCAGCCCTTGGCAGAGTGATTTCTCTGAAGTTCATCATGTCGCCCCCACTCCTCCAGCCTGCAAACCTTCAATGGCCCCTTGTGTCTTCAAGAGCTTTTTGGGATCAAATTCAAAATTCATCATGGTCTGGACTTCTCGACCTCACCTCCTCCTTTTTTATGCTTGGCTGTAGTGACACTCAGCCTGCATTCAAGCATCGGCAGAGCCAGCTTATTTCAGGCCTCCTTGCATTAGCATGTGCTGTTCTTTTTATCCAAAATGCCTATGCCTTTCTCCTTTCCCCACTGTGGTCAATGTGCACCCAAATGTGTTTTAAAACTCCACTGAAGTACCATCTCCTCCAAGAATCCTTCTCTGAGTCTCTGGAGAAACTCTGATGCTTCCCCCATATCCTCCCATTGTCCCCATACAATGGTATGATTCTGAATCCATCTCTCCCTTTAGAATGTGCACTCACGAAATTCCAGGACCATGCCCATGTTCATACACCTCTTTCTCCCTGTTCCCTGGCATAGTTGCTACACCTGGTGGGTGACTAATGTGTGCTACCTAATAAATGCATGAGCAACATGGAGAGGCAACATATATGGCATGATGCCAGACAGTCCTAAATGAAATGGTTTTCTATGGTAACCAGCTTCACCTCTTCATTTAATAGCATTCAGAATTCTAGATTGGTGTGGTGGATGGATCACCTGCTCAGCCTCCCTCACCAGCCCCAATCCTTATAAACAACAGAAAAGTAAATAGAGCCATACATACTTGCAATGGACAACAAGAAGGGGTGCTCTCACTGGATGAGGAATGCCTAAAGGTACAAGATAGCGGGAACTGTAGTCTGAGTTGAATAAGCTCGCAGATTATTTTCTTTTTGATTTGTTGCAGTGATCCTGCCCTCTTTACCCTTGGATGCTCAGCTTGCTTTGTGGCTAATGGCATTTGGCCTGCTTTGTTGCTGTTGTTGTCTTTGTTGTTTGGTGGTCTAGGCTCTGGGTTGCTCTCTACTCCTTCTCACTTCCCTGGCCACCATTGGGTCCTGTCTGGTTTTAGACCCCATCTATTCTGCTGATGACTCCAGTACTTACATCTCCATCAGCGCAGCCTCCTCTGAGCTCTGGACCCTCATCTCCAGCTGCTGGCCAGATGTCTGCCCTTGCATATCTAAAGGGAATCTTAACACGTCTCCCCATCTCACCATGAAAACTTCACCAAGCCAGCATCAATGATCTTGATGGCTTTGTGAAACAGCTTCTGAACCTACAAACTCCCTTTACCACTCTGTCCTTGCCACCAGATCCATTCTTTGAACAGTGTCAGATCATTCCCATCTTCTCTTCAAATCTCTGATGAGCCCCACAACTTACCAGAAGGTGATGAGAACAAATAGCTTCTTTCTGTGAGTTCTTGAGCTCCCAAGGAGATGTTTCCAGGAATTTCAATGTCTTCAGTATCTAGTCCGACAAGTCCTAGTTGGATTGACTTACAGTGCACCTGGGATGTCTGAGGGGCACAAACTAGGTGTAGTGGCAAAGCTCTACCTCTGGGGTCAGACAGACATGGCTCTCTCTGGTCCTGACTCTGAAACTTGAATTATGAGTTCTAACTTTTTAACCCCCTCACCTATCAACTGGGGCTAAAAAGAGTAATAAGTTTAGAGTCTTTTCATGAGAACTATATTAGATATTGCATGCAAAACCTCAAACAAATGCCTGGCACAGAGCTATCATTTAATAATTGGTAGCTATTATTTTCATTATTAATGTTAATATTAAAGATTTTCCCAAGCCTCAGATTGAAAAAGAAGAAAGAGGACAATACTAGAACTTCAAACACAAGAAACCACTGTCTAGGGAACATTTGAGAAAAAGGAGACTTAGGTGATGGGATTTTTGAGAACTTCTTAAGAGAAAGAAGGTTTTAACTATTAGCAGGACTGCCATGGAGGAAGATGAGGAGAGAAATGGAACACGGAGCCAGAACCAGTTATTGTTCTTCCCAGAGCTGTGCTAGAGCAGAAAGGGCTGTATGTTAAGATATCAGAAGATATCAAGATAAACCATGAAAGACAGGAGGTTTGGGGCATCCCCAGCTTGCCAATGAGTGCTCTGAAATTGTGTTTTACTTAAAATTGGTATAATCAAAACTGATCACATGAGCCTAATGATGAGATGTTAAGTAAGTTTCCAATACTGTATTTTGTACTATTAATACTATTTTTATCAGTCAACATTGATATCCAATCAGAACATCTTCATGATTAGTTAGATGGGGTACTTGGGGAAACATGGAAGAAAAGGAGTAAGATGAGCTTCAGCTTTGTATCCCATAGGGTTGTTGTAGGATTCTGCAGTTTGCATAGACACAAAAGGGACCTGCCAGGAATTGAGCAGGTGGAAGCCTCTGCTGAGCTTCACCCACTAAGGATTTCCCCTGAGGATTCTGTTTTGTAATTCAACTGTCCAAAGGGGAAGCTTTAGCCGTATGTCTTCTCAGAAGGGTGTCTTTTGAAAATTCACTCTGTGTGCTAACTGGGACCCTGCCCACACTGTTGGCCACGGAGGAAGAGAAAATGCAACAGAGAAACTGTGCAGTCATTAGTACCTTCATCCCTTCATCTGGGAAGATTGGGTTAAGCTTCCTCATCTGTGTAATAGCTGAGGTTCAGACAGACTGTTTTCAGGGAATCTAAAAAAGTATCCTCTTCTCTCAAAAGATGAGCTGCTCAAACTACAGACAAGGAGAGTGTTGTCAGACCTCTGTTTTGGAAAAGGTGGGAGTGTCTTCTTTTCCAGCAGATGGCAGGCCCTGATGTCATGTGGGTGTGGGTGGGAGGAATTCCAAGTTCCACGCCTGAGGTTCCTGAAGGGGCATCTCCCTGGCTACCTTTCCATATCAGCAGAAACAACTAGCCAAGCTAATGTGGACATCTGCCAGACAGCTGCTGGGATTTTCCAAATGGAACTGCTACACCCTTGACAGATAATGCTCAGGAAGAGCAAAAAGGAGGAAGGGCTGGTAGACGTAAAAGGATCTGGGAGCTTACAGGACCAGGAGAAGAAACTGCCAAAAACTGGAGGAAAGGACTCAGGATGATGGCCTTGAAGAGCCCAAAGAGAAGATGGCTTGAGTGACAGAGTAGATGTCTGTAAAGTTCCCACAGCAGGACAGGGTAGTGGTCAAACATACGAGAAAGAGAAGTCAGGAAAGACCAAAATGACTGATAGGGAAAGGTGGGACAAAACAGGGATCAAAAGTCTTGGGATCTTTATACCAGTCCCTGGGGCTTATGGAGGTGAGCATTACCCATTAGCTCCCCAAAAGATGGCCACAAAGGATGATCACATACCTGAGTAGGACAGGAATGTTTCCTGAGCAGAGCAGGGAGAACTCAGCACCCATGGAAGGATCTGCAGTGATGATGTTCAAGACTGAGGGCAAGAGCACTCTGCATGGAAGGGGTAGGGGCCAGTTTCCCACATGCTCTTGCTTACACATGCTTATTTGTGATTCCATGCAATTAGTGATTCCTGTGGATAAGGAATGAAATTAACATGATGGAAGACCAAATATCCACCTTGACTTCTATCTTGACCCCCTTTTATTTCTTTTCTGCTATGTTTACACCCACATTGTGAACTTTGATTAGAAGGTAAACCACAAGGTTTGCAAAAATAATTATTGAAAAATACTACTCTGATGGTATTAGGATTGCACCAATGGCCTTGAACCAATTGCACAAAACCAAGAATGACTTTCCATCATGAATTTTTATTAAAGTTGAAAACTGCTACCTAAAACAAAGACCTAAAACTGCTACCTCATACATTCAGTCTTCTACCTTATAAAAATATTGACCCTACTTTAATCTGAGGGTTACTTGACTGATGTGGTCAGGGTTGGGGAGGGGGAGGTGGGATCAACCTCTCTCTAACATGGCATTGGACTTTGTCTAACAATACTTTATTGAGAACACTGCTGTATAGGCCAGAGAGAGTTTGAGGATAGACATGGTATGAGTTAGATGGAGCACCAAGATAAAGTGATATTCTATTCACCTTGTCTTAGAAACCATTTGCAGAGAAAGGAGGTATGTGGAGTAGGGACAGGAGAAGGGAATTAAAATATCCTTGGTTGAGAGATGAATGTACAATTCAGCTCATGAACTAAGGAGCTGAAGAACTAGAACTTGCTTTATACTCCATGACTCAATTTTTCTGACTCAAGTCCCCATTCTTCTGGGTTACAGAAAAAAATAAACTCAGTCCTTCCTGGGACCCCACACAATCTCTGAGTCTTGCCAAGGGATTGTGTTGGGAGAAGCTATTTGATCCTTAGTCATCAGTGTCCATTGAGGGGTCATGATGACATCTACAATTGTGTCCTCTTGGCTTACTCAGATTAGGTAGCTCTCAGGTGTACCTGTGCTGGGAAGCTTTCTTGAATGTGATCCTACTTTGGGGTCTTTCCCCAGCAGAGCTGCCAGCAATCAAGAGAATTCCTCTCCACTCCTGGGATTCCTCACACTCTTGCTCTTTTCCCAGCCTGGGATAGTCTATATTTAGTCTAGGGAAAATCCTTCTCCATTCATGTTTCTTCAACTCTAATTATTCTCAGAAACTCTCTTCTAAGTGCAAAGATAAATCCAACAAGATCTCTAGGGCAGGTCTATTTTCTGATTGGGCGTATGCTTCCTCTGAAGCACAAATATGACTTAGATGAAGAAAAATGGAGGAAAAAAGAACACATATGTACATATCTCTTTTGGTTTTTATTTGCTTTCTATGTGTGCTTCATGCTGAGGCTGACAGCTTGGGGTTTGGAATCTACTAATTGGGTAATTCTCCTTTGAGCTGATGGCTTGGATAGAAATGGACAGTTATCCTCCAAAGTGAGTATTAAATAGGGGAGGGACTTAAGGCAGCAACAAATATGTGGCAGTCTTCTGAGACTTTTTGCCATCCCTTAGTGATTAGCTGTTTCTCCTCTGTGCCCTCCAAAGATTTCCCTCTACTGACATAGCCCACATCCTACTGAAATGGCTGGTTTCTCTCCTGCCTCTCTCCCTACATAAGGAGCATTTGAGTTGAGGACTTGCACTTATTTATCTCTGTTCCCTCAGTTTCTGAAAGACTGAATGGAGAGACTGAATGGAGAGAAACTGAATGAGTAATTCTTTGGAACGTTATAGACTCTCTGTGACTGGCAGGTGACCCTGCCATGGATGACCGAGGCCTTGCCTATGGAAATTGTAGATGACACCAAATGGTGTTGCCTTACAAAATTAGAATCAATGGATTGGAAGTATGAACCAAAGTAGGTCAGACAAAATACAACGTTCAAAATGATAAAATCATGGACTTGAATTGCAATACTCAGCTGAGACAGGTGATGTGACGAAAGAGTAGCACATATGAGGAAGATGTAGAGGTTTTATTTGACTCTAAGCTCTGTGAGTCAACTGTGTGATGTAGCTGATAAAAGAAAATCAACAAAAACAAGCAATCTGAAATAAAGCTGCATTAGGAGCAATGCCATCTACAACAAAAGAAGTAACAGATCAAATTTTTTCTGGGGTGCAATGACCAGCCCCCTACACCACATCTTTGAAAAACAAAGACCAATGAGAATACCTCCAGACAACATTAACCAGGGAGGTAGTTATACCTCAAAATCCACCTTACCTTTCCCATAATTGATGCTGAATCTACTACATATCTATGTGGGGAAAAAAACGAACAAACATAAAATTAACTCCCACAACACATAAACATCAACTCAGAAAGGATCCAGACCTACATGTAAAACCTAAAACTGTAAACTTCTAGAGGAAAACATAAGGGAAAGATGTTTGTGATCTTGGGGTTGTCAAAGGGTTGTCAGAACATGAAAAACATGAACTACAAAAGAAAGAAATTCATACATTGGACGTCAAAATAAAAAGTGCTTTTGAAAATTGCCTTAAGAAAAAAAGTACAATTCACAGACTGCAAGAAAATATATGCAACATACATATAAGACAGAAAGCTTTTACCCAAAATGAATAAGAAAATTTTCAACCTAATAAGAAGATAACACAATAAGAAAATATGTAAAAATGTAAAAGATTTAAATAAACACTATATTTATTTTTTGCATTCTTTTTCTTTAATTTACTTAATTTTGATTCATTGAACACAAATGGAGTACAGCTATTGTTTCTCTGGTTGTACACAAAGGAGAGTCACACCATCTGTGCATGTACACAGGGCATCATACATGTACACAGGACAATGATGTCTTCACACATTCTGTTATTATTACCCCCCACCCCAACCCCGCCCCTCCCTTCCCTCTATGCAATCTATCCTTCCTCCATTCTTGCCTCCCTTCCACCCCGCATTATGCATCATCATTCACTTATCAGAGAGACCATTTGGCCTTTGGATTTTTGGGATTGGCTAATCTCACTTAGCATAACAGTCTCCAACATCATCCATTTACCTGCAAATGCCATAATTTTATTCTTCTTTATGGCTGAGTAATATTCCATTGTGTATATATACCACAGTTTCTTTATCCATTCATCTATTGAAGGGCATCTAGGTTGGTTCCACAATCTAGCTATTGTGAACTGAGCAGCTGTGAACATTGATGTGGCTGCATCACTCTAGTAATCTGATTTTAAGTCCTTTGGGTGTAGGCCAAGGAATGATATAGCTGGGTCAAATGGTGGATCCATTCCAAGTTTTCTAAGGAATCTCCACACTGCTTTTCAGAGTGGCTGCACCAACTTGTAATCCCACCAGCAATGTATGAGTGTACCCTTTTCCCCACATTCTTGCCAACACCTGTTGTTGCCCGTATTCTTAATAAAAGACATTCTAATTGGGGTAAGATGAAATCTTAAGGTGGTTTTGATTTGCATTTCTCTTATTACTAGGGATGTTGAACATTTTTTCATAAATCTGTTGATTGCTTGAAGATCTTCCTCTGTAAAGTGCCTGTTCATTTCTTTGGACCATTTATTGATTGGGTTATTAGTACTCTTGGTGTAAATATTTTTGAGTACTTTGTAGATTCTGGAGATTAGTGCTCTATCTGAAGTGTGTGTGTGGCAAAGATTTTCTCCCACTCTGAAGGCTCTCTCTTCACATTGCTGATTGTTTCCTTTACTGAGAAAAAGTTTTTTAGTTTGACTGTATCCCAATCATTGATTCCTGCTTTTATTTCTTGCGCTTTGGGAGTCATGTTAAGGAAATCTGGTCCTAGGCCAACATGATGAAGATTTGGACCTATTTTCTCTTCTATTAGGTGCAGGGTCTCTGGTCTAATTCCTAGGTCCTTGATTCATTTTGAGTTGAGCTTTGTACAGGGTGAGAGATATGGTTTAGTAAATAAACATTTTATATACACATACTATATACATATACCAGACAAAATTTTCTTTGTCAATTTTGTATCTAGGATGGCTATAATTGGAGGGGACTTGGTAAAAACAAACGTTAGAACCTGACACACACTGCTGCAGGGTCACCTGACCTTCCCCAGATGGTGCAGCCCAAGACTGGCTCCCCATCTCTCTCCAGCTGAGCATCAACACCATCATCTCCATGAAATGGATGTTCAACATCTTTAATCATTAGGGAAATAAAAAATTAAAAGCATAACCATAATGAAATACCACCATAGACACACTAGAATGGCTAAAATAAAAACGACTCACCAAATTGAGTGTTGGTGAGAATATGGAGCATTCTCATATACTGCTGTATGTTTTCTGGGCTGGTGGGAATGTAAAATAATATAAACACTTTGGAAAAGTGTGGTAATTTCTTAAAACATTAAACATATGCCTACCATATGACCTAGTCATTCTACTACTATGTATTTACCCCAAAGAAATGAATAATACATGTCCATAGAAAGACTTATGCATTGCATAGCAAATATTTATTTGTAACAACAACAAACTCAAATGTCCATTATTGGGTGTAAACAATTTGTGACATATCCATACAGTGGACTACTACTCAATAATAAAAAAGAAAACATTGTTGATACAGGAAATAATGTGGATGAATCTCAAAATCATGCTAAATGAAAGAAGAGAGACAAAAAGTGCATTCTGTATAATTCCATTTGTATACAATTTATACTTCATAAACAATTGTATTTATTCTAGATAAAGCAACCCCATCTATAGTATCAGAAAGCAGATCAATGGCTGCCTGGAAATAGGGATGGAGAAAAGGATGGATTCTAAATGGGTGCAAGGAAACTTGTCAGTGATGAAAATGTTTTCCTGATTGGGGTGATGTAGAGATGGGTCAAACTGATCAAATTGTATGACTTAAATATATACAGTTTGGTAGACTTCAATTTTATCTCAGTGAAATTGGGGCTGAATTTCTGCAGATATTTCCTTGGAGGAACACGAAGCAATTTCAGACTTTGCTGAGGCTGGTCTTGAAAATTCTAGATGTGTTGAGCCAAAAGAACAGACTTGGAAACAGACAAAAGAGGAAGCAAGCAACAGCGGGAAGGCTTGTCGCTGTCCGCTGTGCTGAAATCTGGAGAGAAGTGGGGCGAAGACTGGAAAGACACTGCCTTGGGCAGAGGAGGTCACCTGGCATGTAGGAGATGGTCGGAGGACCAGCGCCATCTGTGCATTGTCACCAAACACAGCTGAGATTCAGGGAATGAGGCCACATGGGTCCTGCTCCACAAGGGACCAGCTGTAATTTGTTTTCTGGGCTTTATCTGAAAGTTTCACATTTGCAGGCACCAGACAAAATTTTCTTTGTCAATTTTGCATCTAGGATGGCTATAATTGGAGGGGACTTGGTAAAAACAAACGTTAGAACCTGACACACACTGCTGCAGGGTCACCTGACCTTCCCCAGATGGTGCAGCCCAAGACTGGCTCCCCATCTCTCTCCAGCTGAGCATCAACACCATCAGCTCTCTTCCTCTGCCTCTGTCTACAGCTCCTGCTCTAATATGTCTTAGGAGCAGTTTTGAAAGTTAGAACCATAACGAGATCATTACCACCACTGCCAATAACAAGAAGTAGCATTTATGAATACCTTGCTATTGAAAAGATGGCAAAGTCAGACATAACACTGTCTACTCCTTTGTAAGTTCTAAGTCCATAATCTTAGAAGCCCTTCTTTCTACCAGATAGAAATCGGGCACAACTTGTTGATCTTCTACCAGGTAACAACTAATTTGTAAAGCACTCTTAGTTGAGTGAACCAGTTGAGGCATTACCAATGGTGCTCTTTGCACACATGAACTCATTCCACCTCAAAACAACTGGTAATGAGTAGTAGAAGTACTAATAATCCCCCTTCATGCAGGAGGAAGAGACTGAAAAATTATGCAAAAGCTAGAGATGGGGCAAAATCATAGCATAGTTCATCAGTGTCATACTAAAAGCATTGTTCAAACAGCCTCCTAATGATCATATAATTCTCTAAGGAATGTAACTTTATTTAACTATGTAGTATTTAGTATAAGTATTTATTAGTATTTCATATTTTAACTAAATGGGGATGTTAGTCAGCTTTCTATTAGTGTAATGAATACCTTTGGTAACCAACATGTAAAGAGAAAGTGTTTATTTTGTCTTATAGTTTTAGAGTTTTCAGTCCCAGATTGGTGAGCCCCATTTTTGTGGGTCTGCAGAAAATCATGGAGGAAGTCCTGCTGGGTGCACATGGTGGAGGAAAGCTGCTCATTTCATGGCCAAGAAGAAAAGGAAAGGAAGAGGAAGGAGCTGGGGCATGCCCCAATGACCTAAATAGCTCCCACTCGACTTCACTTCTTAAAGTACCTCTCAATAGTACCACTCTGGGGATCACACCTTTAGCACATGGACCTTTAGGGGGACATTCCAGATCTAAACTACAACATCAGAGATTTTTGCCCTATTTTGAACTGGCTTTAGAACCTGTGTTTTGTTTCATGTTAACTGAACTCTTCTCCCTACTACTTGCCAGTTGCGTTATTTCAGTATAGTAGTGAATTTAAATATTCTTAAGAGGAAGTGGGTTCAGGAGAGAATGGGGTTTACTCCCAGCAAAGGAAGCAGCCTGTGTTAAAGAAGAGGACTCCAGGCATCCCCAGCTCATTTGGGACCTGAAGTTGATCCACACAACTGAAAGCAGACAGTGAGTGTGGTCCAGGTGAAGCCAAAGCAGGAGCAAGGTAGGTGAGGAGACTGTGACAGCCAAGGAGAAGTGATGGCAAGTGTATCAGAATGAGGGTCAGGAAGGGTTGGGAAGAGAGAAAAATTTGCTGGAAAAGAAGGGACATGGAGCAGAGTTAGGGCTGCCATTCCAAATTTCCTCTGCATTACTCAGTGACTGAAAAATCACAGCCAAGGACATGTCAGAGTATTAAACATCAGGTTGCTGTGAAGTCATATGATCTCCCAACACATTTTGTTTTTTAAAAAATTCTTTTCGAAGTTGCAAATAGAATCAATGCCAGCTCCCACCCTAGAACCTGGAAGAGATGGGGGAAGGAACAACAAACACTGGCTTGCCAGTGGTGGGTGAAGAGCACCAGAGATAGGTCCCAGGAACTTCTAAACCAAATCCTATTTCACTCAATCCTTAAAATATCCATTACAAACATAAAAATACTTGAATATTTAAGCAACAACAAGGCAAAACTAATGCAGTGCTAGTTAGATAGAATAGCAATTAGCATTTTAAAAATGATATATCCAGAGAAGAGGTGGTAGCTAGTATAAGAGGGTAATTAACCCATCTGCTGAATTCATTGCTGCTTCCC
The DNA here is from genome assembly GCA_020662805.1 of Glaucomys volans. Taxonomy (NCBI): domain Eukaryota; kingdom Metazoa; phylum Chordata; class Mammalia; order Rodentia; family Sciuridae; genus Glaucomys; species Glaucomys volans. The sequence continues at coordinate 156,485 of JAJEJO010049441.1, forward strand.
TTGTCATCTGGGCTAGCAATGTTAGGCAAGTGAGAGAAGCAAAAATATTAGAACCAATCTAAAAGTGTAGGTGAATAGTTAAGCAAATTATTTAGGGATACTCTGTACCCATTTTTCAAAATGAGGTGGAGTGCCTTGCTGTGTCCTGAGAAGGTGTCATGGTTCCTAGTGCCTGGCATAGGGACAGCATCAATAAAAAAGCAATTATTGAATGAGGAAGTAGGTACATTGTTAAGTGAACAAAAACAAACAATACATAGATCATAATTCCATTTATTGTTTAAAAAGGGATGTATGCCTTCAGATATATTTATTTATCCTATCTGTACAAACACTGAAAATACCTGTATGAATACAAGCTAAACACTACAGAAGTACTTCTGACCAACGGGCTGGGAAGACAGAGAGGGGACTTTTTACTTTAGAAAAAAAGAAGTCAGGTTCTAGAAGGACAAAACCTCAGGTATGTGAAATGACATGAGTAACATGTAAAACTTCATATCAATACAATTGCACTTTTATACATCTAGCATATATATTTATTTTAAAGTATGTGCAGGGCTGGGGTTGTGGCTCAGTGGTAGAGCACTTGCCTAGCATGTGTGAGGCACTGGGTTTGATTCTCAGCACCACGTTTAAATAAGTGAATAAAATAAAGGTCTATCAACATCTAAAAAAATGTTTAAAATAAAGTATGTGCAGAAAACAAAAAGCCATCATCTTTAGAAGAGTTACGACTGATTGTTGCTCTCTTTGATGCTTTTTTATATTTTCCAAAATGTCTACAATACAGATATATTTCTTTCATCATATACGGACCCACACTTCTTTAGAAAGAAAAGTTTGAAAAGGAGCTTCACCCAGACGCAGTTTTGTTAAAATGAAGGCATATTCCTTATACCTACAACTTAAGGGAAATTTGCCTGGATAACCTGTACATGGAAAAAGAAAAAACTCCCCAGTGGTAGGAGGTGGAGGTCTTACCAATCAGCTCAAAGTCCTTGGTAGCTGATGTCCACAGTGCCCAGACAGAAATGGAACAAATCTCTGTGATTAAGCTCCCTGAGACTTGCTCATTCTGTACTCACTTAATCCACCCGGGGAGCTCATGTACTGAGGGCTGTCATGCATTCACTATTTGTGTCAAGCCCTGTTCCCAGTCATAGCAATTTCTGATTCATTATGCTGACTCCAATAGATAGAGGAATCAGTTAGCTTCAAAACAAAATCAGACAATTTTTTTATAAATGGCAAACATCACAAAAAGTGAGTTCTGCATGTGTGTTTATGAAGAGTGGCAAGTGTCCCAGGAGACTGTGCTTTAGGAGCAAAGGCACATTCACATATCACTAATGATGGGCCCTGCTGACAAAAGTCCTCTTCAGGCAGCTTTGCAGGCAGTGGTGGAGACAAACGGGAAGAGAGAGGACAAACGCACAAGCCATGTGTCAGTTTGTAAGCAAAAGGAAGCAACGTTTTGAGGATGCCCCCAAATAAGTGGGGGTGGCTTGTGACATCATGTGATTAACAAATTGATAGGCATTTTTATCCAATTAAGGCAAGACCTTCAAACAAGACGATCAAATCACAAAGGACAAAGGTCTGTGCCCTCCTCTTTAGAGCATCCCACTCTAGAAGGCAATAGCATGACCCACAGTGTCTGGGGACGGAGAGGTGTGTGACCTACGAACCCTGCATCCAACAATTTTGTCTTTCCTGAGTAGAGAAAAAATATTCTCTTAAAGTTTGAACCAACAGAGAGGATGGAGCTCTGAAACACTCAGATTTAGATTGATGAGGTACCAATGAAGGTCAAAGAGTCTTTCTCTGGGAGTTTTTCTAAAGACCTTACTTTATTTTTTGTTTTTGGTGCTGGGGATTGAACCCAGGGCCTTGTGCTTACAAGGCAAGCACTTTACCAACTGAGCTATATCCCCAGCCCTGAAGACCTTAATTTTTGAGTCTTGGGACTGGAATAGCATGTGTGATAACTATGAGGCTGCAAATGGATAAAACATTTCTCCAGTGAGATTTGTTAATGTGGAACAAGAATTTTAAAATATGTATGCACTTTGTTTTTTTTTTTGGATTGAACTCAGGGACACTTGGTCACTGAGCCACATCCCCAGCCCTATTTTGTATTTTATTTAGAGTCAGGGTCTCACTGAGTTGCTTAGGGCCTTGCTAAGTTGCTGAGGCTGGCTTTGAACTCGCGATCCTCCTGACTCAGCCTCCCAAGTCGCTTGGATTACAGGCGTGCACCACCACACCCGGCATGCACTTTGATCTAGTAATATCACTGGCAAGAAGAAAGAGAACTAATTCCTGAGCAAAGATTTATTTAGGAAGACACTAATTATCATAAAGAGAAATCAGAAATGGGTGCAGTCATGCAGCTTATTCTGGCCAATGAATTGTAAGCAAAGTAACATGAATCCATTCCCATACAAGAGTTTAATTATCAGGGCTAGACCTTCCAGAACTCTGTTCACTCTGCCACTGTGACCAGAAGTGTTTTAGATATGATTGTGTCATAAGCCTGGGTCTGGAAAAGCTAATGCTAATAGTGACAGAGAGCAGCAACATCATGCCATGCAACCTGAGTGAAACTAAGCAGTGTTTGGGTTTGCTTGTATTGCAGCATAGCCTGGCCTATCCTGACTAATATGAAGGAAGTATGATGCAACCACTCTCTGATAAATGTGACAATTCTTATTTAATGTCAGGTGGATATTCACAATATACTATTACATTAAAAACAGCCTCAACAGGAGGATTGCAAGTTCAAAGTCAGCCTCAGCAACTTAGCCTGACCCTGTTTCAAAATAAAAATAAAAAGGGCTAGGGACGTGACTCAGTGGTTAAGCACCCCTGGGTTCAATCCCTGGTACAAAAAAACACAGTAGCCTCAAAACATCTATGCAATTTGAACAAGTTCCCTATATCCATAGAGAGTAAGAAATACTGATGAATATTCTCCAAATTTTGCTGATAAATGAGTTGTTAAATTATGTAAGTCTTTGTTATGGATGCATATTGAGGGAAAACAGTAACTTCTTCATGAACTAAAGAGCCATACATTCTAAGTTTAAAATTCTAAACAAATCCTGTAATTTCTTTTCAAATATATATCTGAATTATTTTATTTATATTTTTAATTTTTAAATCTGTTCTAATTAGTTGTACATGAAAGTAGAATACATTTATACATCTTGATAGATAATTCATGAATGGAGTGTAATCTCTTGTTTTTCTGATGATACATATTGTAGGACATTGGTCATGCAGTCATATATGTTCATGAGGTAAGTGAAACAGGCATTATTATCTTGTTTATATTTTACCTTTTGTTTCCACTATTACTTTCCCTGTTTTGTAAAAGTATATTTGAATACTTCTCAAATGTATACTCTGTATGTTCTATTTGTTTTAATACAAGAACCTCTCTCTCCTAAAGCTTTCAAAACAACTTCTGGAAAGGGGGAAAGAATGTTGTATTCTTCTCATATATAAAAAGGAGGTGAGGTAAAATTATCATCTACTTCTGAGTGACAGAAACTCCCCCAGAGTCATACTTTTAAATATTTCGAGTCTGTGGTCTTATTTTTACAGTGGGATTGTCTCTATTTTTTATTTTTACTATGAACTTGTATTATTGATAAAATTGGGGAAAAGTTATACTAAAAATTTGCTTGGGATTGACCCAGAATGATGCATTTCAAAATGCATCCCAGATAATTCTTGATTATACCAAATTTAGATACCTACTCTTCTAGACCTAGTCTTTAAAATAAAACTCTCCTTTTCCAAATTTCAATTAGGATGATCAAAGACATAGAACTGAAACTTACAGACGATACTTCCCAATCCCAAAACACATTGGGAACATCTTCAAGGTGGAGTGAAATGAGATCAAAGTCAGAGGTGGGCTGACTGCTACCCAATCCATCACTCAATCCATCCCCAAAGGAACCCCTTCTGGGTAGAGAGTCGTGGGGGACCCGCTGTCCATCAGAACCCACTAACATCCTCCCTGCCCTGTGCTGTAGGTGTGTGGGCTGCTTCAGTAAAGTCAGTTTCTAACAGTGTCTTTATCATTTTAAGAAAGTTTCTTCTTTTTACAATTTGACTGTCTTTTTTTTTCCTTTCTGGAATGAGTTGATTTTTATTAAAAATGTCTTTCAGCATCTGTTGAAATGTAGACAAGGTTTTCTTCTTTAACATCTCAATAAAAAGCCTTACATTAAAAATTTCCTAATGTTGAACTATGTTTGCATTGTAGGTAAGAATCCTGTTTTTAATATATTGCTTGATTTGATTTGCCTCCCCCCCAACCCCATAGTATCATTTTTAATAAAGCAAGCTAGGTTTATAGCTTTCTTTCCTTCTCCTTTTGTTCTGATTTTGGTAGCAAGACTATCTTCACCTTGCAGAATACATCAGAAACATTTCCATAGTTTTACTTGATTAAGTAAACTAAGACTTTTAAGTAACATGGGAATTTTTGAAAATTTGGAGAAACTTGCCAGGAGAATTGACTGAGTAGGGTGAGTGACATTTGTGCATAGATATTGAACCAACTTTCCAGTTTTATCTATGTTTATTGGTCTCTCTAAATTTTCTGTTTCTTTGGTCAACCTGATCATTTCATTCCTCACAAATCATGTGGTTTTGCCCCCCTGACGTTCAAATTTATTTTTTAATTTCATACAACGTTCTCTTCAATTTTATAAAACTACACTGTCATGGCACCTTTATCGTTCCTAATGTTCATTAGTATTTTCTCATACTTTATCTTAATAGAACTTTCACAGCTTCTCCACTTTGTGTTTTCCACCCTCCAAAATAAGAAAAAGAAAGAAAGAGAAAAAGAAAAGGTGAAGAAAAAAGAAAGAACACTCCTGTGAGTTCTCGTGTTCCATTTAATTGGTTTCTTCTTTTATATTTATTATTCACTCACTTTTTGAGATTGCTTTAGTGTTCTTTTATTAGCATCTCTAGTTGAAAGCTTGGTTCATTTATTTTAATAAGATCATATTTTCTAATAAATGTGTTAAAGCTAGAATTTCTTGGTCTGACATTGGATGCAACCCACAGATTTTTATATATAGTGCCTCTTGTCATTCTAATTAGTCCATAAGTTCAGTTTGATTTTTTTCTGTGTAATTCAAGTATTTTGAAGGAACTATTTCTATCCCAATTGAATGAATAGTTTTGGGGAGAGGTTAGATTTGGTTTTTCTTTTTTGCCATCATTTGTTACTTATGAAATTTTCTGGTAGTTTTTCTTATCAGAAAGGGTTAAAATTCACTGTTAGACCTAAAATGAACATTTTGGGGGGGTTTGGTTTGTTTTTGTGAATGCTTTACAGTTATTTAGAGAGAACATTTCTTCTTGATGTTGGGCATGGAGTTTTTTCTATAGCTGTTATATCAAGCTTGATTACTGTGTGATTCAAATCCTCTAAAGTCTCACTTATTTGCCCACTGATACCTGACGGAGATAAGTTAATCTCTGTATCAATTAGCTGTTGCTGTAAAACAAACTCAAGAGCTTAAATCATCATTTGCTATCATTCGTGTATCCATGGTCAACAGGGTTTTGTTGACCTGTGAGGGGGTTGGCTGAGTTCCTCTGCTGCAGGACATGGTGTGCAGAATATCTGGCTGGGTGGCTGTGCCCCTGACTGCAGGTCTGTGGGTCAGTTGGGGTGACTATGATTGATTCTGGTCCCTACTGCAGGTCTGTGGGTTATCTGGAAGAGTTAACTACAGAGGGCAGCAGTAATCAACACTGCCCTTGTCACATCAACTGATTGATCCAAGAATCAGGAGAACATACACATATGTCAAGAAATCTGCCCTGTCCAGTTTTATAATCTGCCCTGAGTCTGGTCTAATACTCTGAAGATCCATGTAATCGATTGAATAGTATCCTAAAAAGATATGTACAGGTCCTAATTACCAATGCTTGTGAACGTGGCCTCATTTGGAAATAGTGTTATTGCAGATGTGATAAAGTTAATCTCAATATGAAGTCATCCTGGATATAAGATGGGCCCTAAATATGATGACCAAATGTCCTGGTAAGAGACAAAAAGGAGAAGACAGAGACACAGAGAGGAGAAGGTATAGTAAAAATGGAGGTACAAGTTGGAATAATGCATCTACAAGTCAAAATACCAACAACTGCTGGCAGCCATCACGAGCTAGGAGAGAGGCATGGAGCAGATTCTTCTTCAGCCTTCAGAAGAAACCAATTTTGCTGATTCCTTGATTTTGGACCTCTAGGCTCCAGCATGCTGAAATAATATATTAAGATGTTTTAAACTATCCAGTTTGTGGTAAGTTGTTATGAAAGTATCTTAGTCCATTTGGAGTGCTAATAAATTACTATAGACTGAGTTGCTTGTAGAAACAATGATTTCTCGCAATTCTGGAGACTTGAAGTATGAGTTCAGAATGTCTACATAGATGGGTTCTGGTAGGTATTCTCTTCCAAATTGCAGACTGCAGACTTATCATTGTGTCTCCATAGGGCATAAGGGGCAAGCAACTCTCTGGTACAATTTTGTGAAGGCAAAAATCTCATTCATAAGGGATCATACACAGGCTGCTCCCACACATGACCCTACACATGCTAATACATAGTAATAAATTCCCTGGATGGACAGGCTACTTCTTTTGCACAGAGCTGTGCTGGGATCTGATTCTAGTTATTGGCCTGGAGGCAATGAGGAGTGGTGGGGCAACTTCTAAAGAAAGCTGTTTTCTTCATGAGGCACCATTCAAATGAGGTCAAAATAATCCCCAGGCAAGGGTAAACTATTCTTCCCTGGCAGAGAGAAGAGGTTACTTTTGCCAACAGGGGAACTTGAGGGTGTTACCGAAATATTTTCAATTCTCATAGTCTCACTCTTTCACTATTAGCTAAGTCATTTGGTCTTTTCTGCAGCTTTGAATCATAACCAGATTCTGGGTCTAATTTTAAGCACAATCTGACTTGTGACTGCAGCAGATAAGGATCTTCTCAAGAGCTGCCATAGACGTGTTAGAAGTCAAAATAAGAGTGACATTTGGGAGGAGGAAGACACTGGTGGAGGAGGATTATTGGAGGGTTTCTTTTGTGCTGGTAATTTCATATTTATTCATCTTGGACTGGTTAGATGGCTATTTTCACTTTGTAGAAATTCATCAAAGTCTATAGTTATGATGTATATACTTTTATGTAGGTTACACTTCAATAAAAAGTTTACTTTTAAAAAAGTAGGATTTGCAAGTTCAAAGCCAGCCTCAGAAAAAGCAAGGTGCTAAGCAATTCAGTGAGAGCCTGTCTCTAAATAAAATACAAAATAGGGCTGGGGATGTGGCTTAGTGGTCAGGTACCCCTAAGTTCAATCCCCAGTACCTCCAAAAAATAAAAGTTTAAAAAGAGTAAAATCATCCATAGAAACTTTCTGGCATGAAAAGTATATTGAGAATGAACTTCACTGAGTCAGTCACTTTTTTTCATAAGTCTGTAATATTGCCATAAACAGCCAGACCAGTTCACATCTATTTTAATTAATATTATTTCCATAGCAATTAAGTGAATACACTATCCTAGTCTCCTAAGACATTGCCTTATAACGAGTCTTTAGAAATAAGAGGGTCATTAATAAGAACAAAAGTGACACTTTATTTGGGAGATACAAGTTAAGAAGAGTGGAGAAGGGGAAAAAGGGTTGTAAAAAAATGGAAACTATGTGAGTGAATGCAAGGTGATGCATTACTCTATTGGACACCACTTCACAAGGAACCACAAAGAGACATGGCAGAGTTGTAGCTCTCTCCTCCTTCCCAGGGCTACTCTGATGCCATCACTTGGGATGATGAGGGAAACCCACTCAGTACTCATGTGTGCATAACCTGGAAGCACCCAGAAGTTAACATCCATGGGCAATGAGAGCTGATGGTAAGTACTCCCCTTTCATAACCCAGAAAGGCAGTCTGAGATGCATTTTACAAGACTCTGTAGACCACCCCACATAATTTAGCACCAGTCACCAGCCATAGTGGTGTTCACCTAAAAATGTCTCTACATTGGTGTTCCCTCTTCCTCTGTGCCTTCTGTCTCTCAGTACTGTTCCTTGTGATCACTTTCCAAGTGAATTATTTGCATTCTAGCCTTGCCTTTGGCTCTGCTTTAGGGGAAGCAAATAGATTAAAATCATTTAACAGGGTGTTAATCCAGCATGCATGATAGATCACAGCAGGAATTATATACCTTGAAGGGTGCATAGGAGAAAAAATATACCTGTATACTTCCTCGCCCCCATTTTCAGATAGTCAAATCTTATCCCACAAGGAAACAACATCCACCACTTCTGTGTTGTCATCTGGCTCCTTACCAACCATTCTGGAAGTCTAATTCCATTTTTGAAAGGTGACTTGATAGAGTAGAGGAGGTAGGGGAGGAGATGGACTAAAGCAATCCAATTGGGTGGCCAAGTTGACTGTACCATTCAATGGAGGAAATCATATTTGGAGAATTAAATCAGGAGAATTAAATGTTGGCAGAATTTAGAGTCTGTGTTAGTCAGCCTTGTGTCAGTGTGAAAAATACCTGAGAAAAATCAACTCAGATGAGCAAAGATTTATTTTGGCTCACAGTTTTAGAAGTTTTATTCCATGCTTGGCATTGCTGTGGGCCTGTGGGAAGACACAGCATCATGGTAAAGAGAGCAGGTGAATATGCTCACCTCATGCTGGACAGGAAATGCAGAGAGAAGGGAATGGGTGGGGACAAGGCATTGTCCATGGACACACCCCAAGGATCCACTCCTTTCAACTAAGTCTCATCTTCTACAGTATCTACCACCTCCCAACAGTCCATTCAAATTGTAAATCAATCAATCCACTGATGACATTAGAGCCTTCATGATCCAATAATTTCCTAAAACCCTACTTCTCAACATTTCTGCATTGGAAACCATGCTTTCAACACACAAGCCTTTGGAGAATATTCCAGATCCAAATCATTGCAGCCTATAGAACATTCATATGGAGAATGTGTCCAGAAAGCCACTGAAGATCCAGTCTAGAGCTCAGGAGATAGGTCAGAGCTAGAGATGTGGATTTGGTAATAGTCAGGACACAGGAGGCCAGGAAGCTGTGGTGAGGATGGATTCTGATCTAAGGAAAGGAGCAGAGAAGTGTCCATATTAGAGCTCTGGTTCTGAGTGGGGTGGAAAGTATGGAGGAAGAGAAGCCAAGGGCAGAGGGCAATTTGAGTTAGAAGGGGAACCAGGAGGGTGCTCCATTGTAGAAGCCAAAGGGGAAAGTAGGGAAAAGACTGAGAAGGTCAAGCAGAATGAAGACTGAGAATGAATCTGTCCTGTCTGGCAAATGGAAAATCATCTATAAATCCTGAGAAAAATCTGCTTTGACAGGAGTAGGAGCACACACGTCAGACCTTAGTGGGTGAGGAATAAATAGAAGATGAAGTAGTACCAGCCCCATAGATGTCCTCAGGGGATCTGCTGAAGGCAGGGGAGAGGGAAAGGGAGCTAATGTTTATTGGGAAAAGGGCTTCCACATTATGTCCTCACTAGCTGTAGTCCACAATCCTGGGAGAGAGGGACTGTCCTTGAAGGATAGAACAGAAAATGGGTTTAACATAGATGCAGGTTCAAATCACAAAACTGGATAGGGATGAGTTTACATCTAGGAAGTTGCACCCAGGATCATCCAACTCTGGTTTTTATGCTACATCATACACTGGAGAGGGAAGCGAGGATCTGGGAAGGGCATATTAGACTGTTCCCAGTCACAGTCAGAGGGGAAGCCAGAAGAAAGGAGGAGCTACAAGCAGGGACAGAAGTAAATGGGGAGGCTGTCTCAGAGGTAGCAGGAAAACAGACGTACATAACCTGATGAAAGATTCAACAAATAACAAAACTGCACACATTTTTATCTTGTCTTGGATTCCTCTTTCCCTTCCAATCTCTAGGTTAGCAGACAGCCCTTAAACTTCCTTGCCCAGAAAGTAGGTCAAGTTATTCACTAAAATAGCATTGGCCCAGAGAAGCTGGGGCAGGTGGGTGCAGGAGGCACCTCATTTATAGTCCTAGGCATGGAATATTTCTCTTTAGGGATAAAAACAGCATTCTCTAATGAGCAAGAAATAATAGCACTGCTATGGAAGTGGCAAGAGAATTTAAAAGAAAAAGTTTCTTTACCTTGCCTATAATTTTGAACATTTTTAAATTATAGATTTGTAGGAAGTAAAATAAATATGCTTTAAAATGAGACTATATGTTTCCCAGTCAATGGGCAAAAAATTTATATATTTAATGTTCACAAGGAGAGAGGGGTTGGGACTCTTAGGAGGACAATTAGGCCGCCCCTTTATAATTGAACACCCACGGACACTCTAACCTGGTATTTTCAAATGGGGAGAACTACTTGTGTATCTGCACAAAGAGGCTAGCTGTCCATTAATGGGGACATAACATTCCAATAAGTGGAATTCCATTCAGCCATTAAATAAAGATGAAAAATGTCTGTTCGACGACATAAAGTTCAGCAAAAACACTGTTAAGTGAAAAAAAAAAGTCAAGTTGAAAAAGCAGAAATTTAGCACACTATGACATTATTTATTTAAGATCAAAACAAACACAAACCAAGTTATTTGTGTCTTTATAGTTGCAATAATGTCAAAGGAGAGAAACGAGATCAGAGGATAAGAGAACCAATGAGGAGTTTCATTTACTGGTATTGTTTTATTTGGCAATGAGAACACAGTCACGAATCATGTGTGTGTCAGTCAGATTTCCATCACTGAAATGAAATTCCCGAGAGAATCAACGTGGAAAAGATCTATTACGGTTCATAGTTTTGGAGATTTCCAGTCCATAATTGGTTGGCCATTACTCTGGGATGTGGCAAGACTGCCCATCAAGGTAGGAGTGTGTGGTGAAGCAAAACTGCTCCCATCACAAACCAGGGAACAGAAAGAAGGAGGAAGGGGTCAGGATCCCTACCCTACCCCTCACCCCATGACCTAAGGACCTCTCACTAATCCTGTCTCTCAAAGGTTCCACCATCTCCCAAAGTCACCACCTTAGGGACCAAGTCTTTAAGACATGAGTCTTTGGAGGACTTTCAAGATCCAAACCACAGCAATATGTATTTAAAATTGTTTTAAGATGAGAACTTCTAGCATAATGCCTGCATTATCTTCTTACTATCACATAAAACCATGTTTTAAGCAACACCAGACTAGTACTCTTTTTAAATTTTTAAATGTTATTTGTTTTAATTAATTGCACATGACTGTAGAATGCATTTACACATTTTGATAGAGCAAACATAAATAGAGTGTAATCTTTCATTTTTCTGATTGTACATATTGTAGGATCACATGGGTCATGGAGTCATACATGCACTTGAGGTAATAATGTCTGTTTCACTCTACTGTCCTTCCTACCTCCATACCCCTTTCCCTCCCTTCACTCTCCTCCACGTAATATAACATAAGTCTATTCTTCCCTATGCCCCCCAACTTATTGTGACTCCTACTCTTTTTACCTTAAGTTCAGCCACTGAAAATAAATAAATGCTCCTCATCTGATTGTTTGCCTTTGGTCTTTCGTTCCTACAATAAGAAATACAAATCAGCGAAGACTTAAAAAAATATAGTTTGCATTATTCTCAATCAACAAGCCCACCAGGTACAGCTGTGCACATAGGCAGCAAGCCCACCAGCAGGCTGTGTACATAGGCAACAGACTGAGACGGCAAGAGGAGGAAAGACTAAAATCCAGCTTGCTCTTCCCCAGTGAAACCATGAGCTTAGAGGCTCAGAGCTTCAAGTTCTTGGCAGTCCAAAGGGATTTATTAGGCACAGGAGCAAAAGGAGAAACAGACATTATGCAAAAGTTTACAGCCCTAACATTGTCTCATAGATCATCACAAGTTGCCTTAAACTTCAGCATAAAAACATTCCCCTTATACTAACACCCTTAAAATGGAAAAGCATGACTTTTATAAGGTTTCCAGGACTGTCTTCTTTCTGTCTTTCCATTCCATTAAAAAGTGATATCAAAATTTATGAGAGCCGGGCGAGGTAGTGCACGCCTGTAATCCCAGCACTTGGGAGGCTGAGTCAGGAGGATCGCGAGTTCAAAGCCAGCCTCAGCAACTTAGCGAGGCCCTAAGCAACTCAGTGAGACCCTGTCTCTAAATAAAATACAAAATAGGGCTGGGGATGTGGCTCAGTGGTGGAGTGCCCCTGGGTTCAATCTCCAGTACCAAAAAAAAAAAAAAAAAAAAAAAAATTATGAGAACCCTCTGTAACATCCTGGGGGTGAGAAGTGGAGTCACTGGCAGGACCCAGGGCAACAGCTGCCAGTAAAGGGGTGGCCCCAGACACAGCATTCCCTCTAGCTTGTTCCAGGCACACTCTCCTGGGAGCTGACTCTTACTTGAGAACTGGATCGAGAGCTGAGATTCGGGCTGGTTAATGTTTTCGTTTTTATAGAGTCTGCATGAGTCTTCCAAGGCTGTCATGAGAAGTCAACACAAAACCGGTTACTTAGAAACAACAGAAAGTTGTCCCCTCATGGCAAGGAAGGCAAGAAGTGTGACATTGAGGTATGGGCAGGCCTTCCTCTCTCTGAAGGCGTTGGGGAGTATTTTCCATGCCTTTCTTTTAGCTTCTGGTGCTGTTGGCAGTCCTTGGTATTCCTCCAGTCGCCTCCTCTGTTGTCACACAGCCTCCAGCACGTGTGTCTTTATATCATCTTCCCACCGCGTCTCTGTGCTTCTCCTCTGCTCTTAAGAACATCAGTCCTATTGGATTAGGGCCTGCTCTGTTTCCTAATCTTCTTTTTTTGGGTGGGGGGGGTGGGGCATGGTGCTGGGGATTGAACCCAGGACCTTGTGTTTAACAGGCAAGCATTCTACCAACTGAGCTATATCCCCAGCCCTGTTTCCTAATCTTAATTTGCTTTTGTCTTCAAAGATAAAATCTACTTCCAAGTATAGTCATGTTACATTCCCAAGTACCTGGGATGAGGACTCTAACATATCTTTTAAAAAGACATAATCTAGCCTGTAACAGAGTCAAATATATTAATCTTTTTTTCTAATGGCGTCTGTATTTTAGCTTCTGCCTAAGAAACGTTTTCCTCACTCTAAATTTAAAAATAAATATTTTATGATCTAACTGCTTATATTTAAATTTCTGAGTCATCTGAATTTTCTTGATGCAAAAACGAAAAGAATGAGGTAAATGTTCTACATTTTCTTTTCCATTCTCTTAGACAATTGTTCTAAAACTGTTTATTAAATGATCCATTTTCTCTTATTGCTTTGAAATGCCACACATCCAACCCAGGAATCAGAGGAGCTGCACAACAAGATTCAATGGAGCTGGAGGAACAGTGAGCCCAGCTGCTGGCCAGGCCCATATGGTTAGAAAAATTTGTGACAACCTGAATAAGTCGCTACGGGGAGGTGAATCAACTTCCCCAGGCTTTCCCAGGAAGAACATGGTCATTCCTTCTCTTAGCCTTCCAAATCTTGTGCAAACAGTCTGTTGAGACCCACACCAACTGCGACCATGCAGAGAAGGGAATTCTCAGCTAGGCTGACAAAATAGGGTTTAGGTAGAGCAATGATGTGGTCTGATTTTTTTTTTTTTCTTTAGAAGACTATTTTTTAAAGCCATTTTAAGTTTACAACAAAGTTAGCAGAAGTACAGAGCATTCCTTATACCCTCTACCCCCACACAGGCACAGTATCCCCCTCCCTAACAACTTGTGCTATAGTGGTTTATTTGTTGCAACTGATGAACCTACAATGACACATCATTATCTCCCCAAAGTTCATAGTTCACATGAGGACTTGCTTTGGGTGTTGAACTTTTTGTGGGTTTCAGCAAAGGTGTAATGACATGCATCACACATATTATAGCATTATACAGAGTAGATTCCCTTGAAGACTCTGTGCTGTGCTTATCAGTCCTCCACCTTCTCCCTAACCTCTGCTGATCATAGATCTTTTTACCGTATCTATGTTGACTTTTCTAAAATGGACACAAATTTTCAACTCCTTCAAATAAATACCAAGGAGCACAATTGCTAGATCATATGGTAAGTGTATGTTTAAGTTTTTAAGAAACTGCCAGCCTGCCTTCCAAAGTAGCTATGCTGTTTTGCATTCCTGCCAACAATAACAAGAGTTTCTGCTGTTATTCTTGCCAGCATTCAATAGCATTAGTGATTAAGATTATGACCATTTGCTGGGCGAGATGGTGCACACCTGTAATCCCAGCAGCTCAGGAGGCTGAGGCAGGAGGATTGCGAGTTCAAAGCCAGTCTCAGCAAAATTGAGGTGCTAAGCAACTCAGTAAGACCCTGTCTCTAAATATAACACAAAATAGGGCTGGGGATGTGGCTCAGTGATTGAGTACCCCTGAGTTCAATCCCTGGTACCTCCCCCCAAAAAAGGTATTGACCATTTGACAGGTATGAAGAGGTATCTCCTTATTATTTTAATTTGCATTTTCTCTGATGATATTTGACTTGCTTATACACCTTCTATGTATCTTCTCAGGTGAGGTGTCTGTTCAGGTCTTTGTCCAGTTCTTACTCCAGTTGTGTTTGCTCATTGTGGAATTTTAAGAGTCCTTTGTATATTTTGTAAACACTTATAAAGGACTATTATCTCATCTCATGGCTTGCCTTCTCATTTGTTTGATGATTTAAGGTTTTAAAGGATCACTCTCAAATCTATTGCACAATCCAGTTTAGATATACTTGTGTCTGGGACTACTTGAAAGTACTGGGAAGTGGTCATAAAATCAAAGTACAAGATAATGAACTTGCCAAAGATGAAATGTCATATGTTAAGACAAGAGATTAGTCAATGGTGACTCCAAGGTTTCTGGCAGGAGCAACCTGAAGGATGGGGCTGTCACAGACTGACAAGGGGAAACTGGGGGACATCTCATTTAGGGATATTGGAGTTATGAATTGGGTTTAGGATATGTTAAATGTTAGGTGCTCAGATCTCCGAGTGGATGTGTTACAATCCTACACCTGGAGATGAATTCTGTCACCAAATGGCTATTATACTTAAAGATGGCATGGATGTGTTCCATGTGTGAGCAGAAGGGTTCAGGGATGCTTGTGTGGCCTGAGAGGTGAGTTTAAGCCAAGAATGCTATGGCCATTAATATCCAGCCTCAGATGGTGGAATGAGGCAGACATCATTACCCTCTGTACATGTATGATTACATGAATGGTATGAATCTACATCGTGCACAACCATAGAAATGAAAAGTTGTACCCCATTTGTGTACAATGAATCAAAATGAAGTCTGTAAAAATCAAAAAATATTTTTAAAAATCCAGTCTTCTTTCCTTCTTTTAATAAGAGAACACTGAGTTTGAGCTGGACACAGGGTTTCCAGTTACAATTGACAATTCCCAGCCTTCCTTGAAGCTTTCTGCAATCATGTGACTGAGTTTCAGCTTCTCTGATGATAGCAGAAGTAATATAAGTCACTTTAAGTCACACCCTGAAAAGGAAGGAGTGGTTGGCCTATTTTTACCTTTTAGTTCTCTAGGAAGCAGATGACAAGAGTTGAAGCAGTCTTTTTTTATTTTCCTTTTTATCAGCTTTTATTTTTTAAATTTTAGCCATAGTTTTGATTGGTGCATTACAATTACACATAACAGTGAGGTTCATTGTTCTATATTCATACATGCCCAGGGACTATTTCTTAACTGAGGTTTAACATGTTAACAGCTTTTTTCCCCCACATTTTTATTGGTTCATTATAGCTGTACACAATATGGGATTTGTTGTCACATATTCATACACGCACACAATATAACAATATGATTTGGCCTGTATCGCTCCCCAGCAATTTCCCCACCCCACCTCCTCTCACCCTCTGCTCCCTTTCCTCTACTGACCTACCTTCAATTTCATGAAATTCCCCCTACACACACACACACACACACACACACACACAAATCTACACCTTTCTTTTCCTTCCTCCTCTCTAGCTTCTGCATATGCGAGAAAACATACAACCCTTGACCTTCTGAGTTTGGATTATTTCACTTAACATGAGTGTCTCTAGTTCCATTCATTTTCCTGTGAATGACATAATTTCATTTTTCTTTATGGTTGAATAAAACTCCATTGTGTATATATACCAAATTTTCTTTATCCATTCATCCGTTGACAGACACCTAGGCTGGTTCCACAGTTTGGCTCTTGTGAATTGTGCTACAAGCAGCCATTTTAGATTGTGAGGCAAAAGTCACAAGATGCAGATGATGAAAACTTTCAAACATACCAAAAAAATAGAGAGACTACTATGACAAGCCCCATACATTCATGATTTATATTTAACATTTGTTAATATTTTGCAGTTTTTCCTTAAATTATAGAAGCTTGCCATTTCATCCCCAGATGCCTCACTATGCATCTCTGTAAAGTAAGGACATTTTCCTACACAACCAAAGTAACATGATCAGAATCAACAAAATTAATAACAACTTTTTATTATCTAGTATTCATTCCATGTTTTTATTTTCCCATAAATCCTATATTTTTTCACTAATTTTTTTGAATAAACATCCAGTGAGACTCCACACACTGCTTCTGACACTGTCTTTTAAACTTCTCATGTAGACTAGACTCCTTTTCTCTTCTTATTCTTTCATGACACTGACCAAGTAAAGAAGACCCGACCAGATGTCCTATAGAATGATTCATCTTCTGAGATTAATGGTTTGTTCTAAAATTAGGTTAAAATTTGGGGCAAGAGCATGTCATCAGATGCATCAGATTAGGAGACACAGAAAGTCTGGTTGTGGTGATGTTAGGATTGGAAGTTGACTTTTAAAATCACTTTTGAAAGTGATATACATAAAAATTTTAAAAGATATTCTTCAATCTAAAAACCTAATTCATGGAATTATACTTTAAAGGAATAATGAATCTAAAGAAAAGTTTAAATCTATTCTTGCAGATTTTTAAGTACTTACCTCTTTTAAGAGAAAATAAGAAGCTATGTGAACATTCAATTGTAAAAATTCTGGTTCATTCATTTCTTTACTGAATAAACATTCATTCAGCCCTTACTATGTATTAGACACTGGGTTAGGTACCAGGAACATAAAGACAAATGTGCAGTATACCCTGACTCAGGGACCTTCAGGGGAAACAGAGCACACACACACACACACACACACACACACCCACAACACCATGTGAGAAGATCACAATAGTGATGATTTCTCATATTTAATGATTTCAATGTACTTTGTACTTCCCCCAGTGCCTCCCCAAAGGAGAAAGCTCTCAGGAATTGGTTTCCAATTCATTTGACATTAATTTCTAATATAATTGCAATGTGACTTCATGAAAGATAAACCAAATGATTTTTCAGGTAGCAATATTGATCATCTCTATCCCTGAGAGGTGGAAGAGACCCAAGATATGGAAGATGGTATTTGTTCAACAATAGGATTGTATCCATCAAATTTTATTGCCTAGAAGAGGAGGTATGAGGGAAATTGTGCATGATTTATTTGTATACGCAAACAATATCAGTTTTAATGCGACCGCCATACTAACTCTAAGCCTAAAGTTATGTCCCAAAGGTAATTTACTTGGTGGCAATGGCGGGTCGTGTTTACCCTACTGCCAGTGCCAGCCTCATAGCAGAGCTAGCACACAGGGACAGGTGTGTGGGACAGACCTGTGTCCACCATTGACTATCCCTCCTCTATGAGAGCACTTACCACCTGAAACCTCACAAAGAGCTGGCCAAGTTAAGCTCAGGCACTTTTAAATGTTTACTCATTAAGGTACTTTTATATAAAACATTTTAAAATATTTTTATTTTTAGTTATACATGACAGTGGAATGTATTTGGGCAGAATATGCATACCTAAAACATTTTAAAACCTTCTTTATGATCGAGTCAGACCTGCATGAAAATTTAGGATGTCTTTAGTCCATCCCTCTGCCTTTAGACTGGCTCATGACTATTTCAACTCATAAAGATAAGATTGGCTCTTTTTTAAAAAACAAAATGTAAAGCCCCAAGAAGCAACTTCACCGTTTCTGTTCCTAATTATCTTCTTTGTTCTGAGACATGACCATTTAAAGGCAATCCTCCTACGTGGTTTCAGTTTAAACTTTGTTTCTTTGCTTCTGATCTTGGCAAAGACAGCAGTGCCCAGGATCAGCCCTGTCCACCTCTCCACCCACATTTCACACCGTCCTCCTCTTTCGCCTCATGCCGCACTCCACCCCCCTAACACATTTGGCTCTTCTTGGCTAGTGCCTATTGACTGCAGTTTCCAGATCCTTCGCCACCAGCAGGCTAGCATATGGCTGTTTTCTCAAGAAGGCAGTGAGAGGAAAACTTCTAGGAATTCAAAGCTTGGCAGAGAGGACCTCTCCTGCCAACTCCATGACCTCAGGGCAGCTTTCCCCACCTGCTAACAGATCCTATCTAGTAACCATTGCATAAACCTACTTGAAAACTCTAGCGATTCTAGAAAATGGAAACTTATCTATCAGGACAGAAAGGAGATCAGTGATTGCCTAGGGGACAAAGGTGGTTTTGGAGAAAGGAAAGGGGCACCTAGAAGCTGTGCAGGGAGATGAAAATGTTCATTATTCCAATTGCAGCGATGACTTCAAGGATGTAAGCAAACATCAAAACAGATCAAACTTTGCAGATTTTCTGTGCAGATTTTGTACTTTAATTAATTACACTTCAATGAATTTGTTTTAAAAATTCTTATTAACCCTAATTCAACTTCTTTCAGACCTGGTCTAATTTCAGTAGACTTGGTTTTCTAATTTGCAAAGCCAATAGCTTGTCTCCCCCTTCCAGCGTTGGGAACAACAGCAGTAGCATCCTCACACACGCCTTACTTTGGAAATCAGCCTTAGTTTCCGGTAATCATGTAACCACTTCACTGTCAATGGTGCTCAGAGAAATTAAGTAGATTGCAATTTGTTCCTGCCAGAGAGCACCACGCTTGCAGTTCAGCTGTGTGTGGGTCACCCTGTGACACTGGAGAGGCAGATCTTTTTCGGTATAATGGACATTTCACAGATGAATATTCTAAAGGCAGCATCAACTTAATATACATGGACCATCAGCCCCAGCAGGAGCTTTTCAAGGCCATAACTAAGTCCTATTCATTCCAGATATTTATCAAATTGGGGTCACTAAAGGTTTCCTTCCTAGTGAAATCCCAACTGTTTTAAGAGAAAGAAATATAAAGCTCTCCTTCACATCAGCCCCCATCAGACCTCTTCCTCCATTCCCTTCATGGTGGGCAGGAAGAAGCAGTGAAGAGAGATGTTGAGAGTGATGAGCATCTCACAACTCCAGAACCTTCCAGAACATGAGCACAAATTGCTTTTAGCACCAAAGCCAGGCAGAAAAGAGCAGGAGAAAGTGATGATGAACATGTGTATCCACATCTGAGCTGCCGTCTCCAAGGAAGGGTGTGGATGTTTGACTCTAACCCAAGCTGGGGGAAATTCTTCCTCTATTCACCTGGATAGACAAGGCCAAGTTTACAGAAGTCAGGGTTCAAATGTAGTTGAATATAACATAAACCTGACTCAAACAAGCTTACATAAAAGTAGAATTTATTGACGTCTACAAATAGAAAATACAGTCATGGGTTTCTATTCAGGAGCAGATGGATCCAGACAGGATGCTGACTGCCCTCTGTCTCTTTCCTTCTCCTTCTTTTCTTTCAGTCCTCTGTACCGGTTGCATTCTCAGGCAGATTCTCACTTTTTGGTGGAAACATGATTACAAAATCCCCTTTGGACATGCAAGATAAAGTCAGAGACAGCTCCCTCAAGGTTAATGTATCTCTTATAGAGGAACTCTGATTGCCTCTGCTTGGGTTAAGTGCTGATCTGTGAACCAATCCCTCCAACCACAAGAATAGGGATGCACACCTAGGCCTAGGATACAACCCACCCCTGTGGCTGGGGCTGAGGAGTTGGTTAAGGAGGGGAATCTGAGGCCCATTGCAAACCATAGAGACTGGTTTTCCCAGAGTGAAGACTTCTGTAAACTGAGTCAGAGAACACAATGCATGCTGGGAGGCTGTCCCAGTCAGCTAGCATAAAGAGAAGGAGAAAGAGTTGTCACCTCCAACCACAAAGACTGCTGTTTGAAGAAAATGCTCTCTCCCATTTGCTGCCTCCTGGAGGGTCAGAGAGCTTATCTCCTCTCTCTGGAGGCCCTGTGGCTCTCATTCATCTGGGAAAAGGCGGTCCTTCTGCTCTGCTGGAGAGGTCAAGGCCCTGCCTCTGCCTGTGATATCTCATTTCTGCAGCAGGAGGAAGGGCCACAGGACTGCCCTCCCCACTCACAGAAAAGTCATGATGCCAACTTTTGGTTTATTCAGAGTGGAGAGAAACTCGACCTTCACCCAGAAGAAAATAACTGAGGGTGGGAGAAGAACTGGTGAATGAAAAATATCATCATTTTTACCTTGACCTGTGAAACCCAGATATACAGTGATGGACATTCAGGGTGGAGAAGGGCACCTTTGTCGTTCTCCAAAAGTCCACAATTAAAGACTCATCTTCCTCCCTCCCTAACTCAGGGCCAGTCTACCTGAGAGAAAATAATTTTAGCTGGCATCCTTTTGATTTAAAAGCAGGCTTGTGCTTGAGTCTTTGTTTTTATTACTGAGCTTCACACTTCCCTGGTCCCTGGTCTGCCATTATTGACATGATGGCTCTGGGCAGGTATTCTAATCTGTTCAAGTCTATTTTCTCAAAGGCAAGTGGAAATAATCAGACCTTATTCTGTAGGAAGACACACCAGAAAACATCCCCAAACTTCTTATCTTTTCCCAAAACCTAAGACAGTTTTTCAGAACCTAATTTTTAACAGATTTCACCAGTATCATGAAACATACCAATGAAAGTTAATATCTGGACCACTTAGAACATTAATTTGTATGCATTTTATGTCTGTCTGTCTGTCTGTGCTATGATAAGAATTGTGTTATCAAGTGCTTTTCTCAAATCCATGCATAATTGCATCACACTTATACATCAATAGCACTGTGGCAATATGGAAATAAAAAAGGAGAAAGAACAGGGTGTGAGTGCATGTGTGTACATGCACGTGTGTGTCCTCATCACACATATGCACACCAAATTATATACTATGGTTATTTATTCCATCCGTTCCTACTCACAAAGGAAGTATTCTGAGTCTCCACTCCCCTGGAAGTAGTATGTGGGTCCTGCACTCCCATGAGGACCCTCTGTCTCTGTGGGAGCCCAGTGACTCTGTGGTGTGAATGGACATTCAATTACTCCTAGTCTCATACCTAAGAGAGTGGACAAGTCCTCCTGCAAAGTTATTCTACTCATAAACTAGCAGAAAAGAAAGAAGCCCCACTTTCTTGTGTATTTCCTTCTGCCCTATTCTTTACTCTAATTGCCAAGCTAACCAAAAATAAATAAATAACTGAGGCTTGGTTGGAGCTGAGTGTGAGAACACAGACTTAAGGGACACTTTAGGAATTCATTTTTGAGTGACTCTTGGGGAATCAAGTATTAAGTGGCTTTCTTGTGGCCATTATAGTGACCAGGAGATATCATCACTACTGCATCCTGAATGGAATCACAATCTGCCTTTGCTGTCCTTACCAAAACTTCACCGTGACTGGGAATGTGAGTAGATGTGCTGTACGCTTATTCAACCAGAGGCAGTAAATATGCTTGCATGGTTTAGCTTGCTGTCATCAACCATGAGAATAACATGCTTCAGGAAGAAACTTCCCATCCAATATAATGGTCTCAATTTAATGGTGCTTGGAGAAAATTAAATTCAATTCACGTGTATACAACTGCATATCTGATTATAGGCTAATTTCCAAAATGTATAAGGAACATCAAAAACATAATAGTGAAAGAAAAGAAACCCTAATTACCCAATTAAAAATGAAATAAGGATTTGAGTAGCTGTTTCTTCAAATAAGGCATACAAATAGCCAGCAGGTATATGAAAGATGCTCAACATCACTAAACATCAGGGAAATGCAAATCAAAACCATAGAGAGATATCACTTCACATCTATAAAGATGGCTGTTACAAAATAAATAGAAGCTGTTTTGGTGAGTTTGTGAAGGAATTGGAATCCTTGCACACTGTTGGTGAAAAAGCAAAATGGTACTGCCCTTATGAAAGACTATGTGGAAGTTTCTCAAAAAATAAAGAATGGAACTACCACATAGTCCAATAATCCCACTTCTTGGTATATGTGCAATAAGATTCAGGATCTTGAGGAGATGTTTGTACTCCCATGTTCATGGCAGCCCTGTTCACAATGGCTAAGATTTATAAATAGCCTAACTGTCCATTGATGAATGGAAATGAAGTGTATTCAAGAAATGGAATGTCATTCAGCCTTACAAAGAAAGAAATTCAACATGTGAAAACATGAATGAAACTTGAAGACATTATGCAAAGTGAAATAAGCCAGTAGGTCAGCTTGAGGGAAGTTCATGAGAGAAGAGGCCTGGATGGTGTAAGCAGGAAGGCTAGCTCCCAGACATGGCCAGCAGGGAGCCAGAAGATTGGAAAAGGGTGGGAGATTGGAGTCATAGACCTGGAGCATTATGGCCAGGATGGAAGCCAAGGCTGAAGGTGGTACCATGAAGCAGGGAAGGACAAAGTGAGGGTAAGAGCTACCTGGGAAAGGAGTCTTGGTGACATGACCACTGTAAAGGCACTCTCAGCTGGAGCAGCTAAAGAGTTGGTACAGAAGTCTCTCCTGTTGCATACCTTCCCATCCTCATGCTCTTTTCTGGTCAGAGCCATTAGGGTATCATCATGGAACTGTGATGGGTGGATTCCCCTGAATAGGATGAACTCCAATATTCACTGAATCCTCCCTGGCCTCACTGTGGCTCCATGTTCCTTGATTCACTGTACTGTTATTACAGACCAACACCCAAGCCCTTCTCCACCCTCCCTCTCAGAAGTTTTCACCAAAAGCAGATCTTGAGACAAGGACTTGGGTGGGGAGATATGTGTGTGATCCCAACAGGCAGATGTGAGGAAGAAAGGGAAATGATACCAGTAAGGGAGCAAGTCAGGCAATGGCCTTAATGAAATTGTCGGCAAGTGGGGCTCACTCCTGCTGAACACACTCAGAGGAACTATGTAGAATGTACTTCCGATTTCCCCCCTAAGGGGACCAGGGGCACGATCTCATCAACACCTGTTAGTTGAGGGTGGGGGTGAGTGGGAATTCCCCTTTATTGCTAAATGATCCTCCATGTCCTAGGAGAAAGTCTGCAGGTTTTTGCACAAACCTGCCGTAAACCTGTCATGTCTGGGAACTGTCCTCTCCATCAGTGCTGAAATCAAGACTGACTGAGGACACAGTTTTAAAATGCTCTCTTTGAAATGCAAATCAAAACCACTTAAGATTTCATCTTACCCCAATTAGAATGTCTTTTATCAAGAACACAGGCAACAACAGGTGTTGGCGAGGATGTGGGGAAAAGGGTACACTCATACATTGCTGGTGGGAGTGCAAGTTGGTGCAGCCACTCTGGAAAGCAGTGTGGAGATTCCTTAGAAAACTTGGAATGGATCCACCATTTGACCCTGCTATCCCACTCCTTGGCTTATACCCAAAGGACTTAAAATCAGATTGCTTCAGTGATGCAGCCACATCAATGTTCATAGCTGCTCAATTCACAATAGCTAGATTATGGAATCAACCTAGATGCCCTTCAGTAGATGAATGGATAAAGAAACTGTGGTATATATACACAATGGAATATTACTCAGCCATAAAGAAGAATAAAATTATGGCATTTGTAGGTAAATGGATGATGTTGGAAACTGTTATGCTAAGTGAGATCAGCCAATCCCAAAAATCCAAAAGCCGAATGGTCTCTCTGATAAATGAATGATGATGCATAATGTGGCGGGGGGGAAGATGGCAAGAATGAAGGAAAGATAGCTAGCATAGAGGGAAGGGAGGGGTGGGGGCGGGTGGGGGGTAAAATTAATAACAGAGTGTGTGACAGATACCATTGCCCTGTGTACATGCATGAACGCACAGATGGTGTGACTCTACTTTGTGTACAACCAGTGAAACAATGGCTGTACTCCATTTGTGGTCAATGAATCAATAAGTAAATAAAAAAAAAAAAGAAAAGTAATGTCTGATTCATTCTATCTTTCCTATTCCCAATCCCCCTCCCTTCGTTTCATTCCCCTTTGTCTAATCCAAAGTACTTATAATTATCATTTTAATTTTACTGATGAAAAATTAAGTATCTGAAAAAGATTAAAAATTTTCCCAGGGTCTCACAGTGAAGAAGAACCAGCATTTGTACCAATAGTGTGGGCTCAGAATCTGGGCTCTTAACCACTACAGAGCACTGCCCTAGCAACCCAAGAAACCCAGAACTACTTTTTTTTTTTTTCGTTGCATTGTTCCATGTCCAGGTTACTGATCTATTCACTCATTCGGCAGTCATTAAGTCCTTAAATGCATTTTAATAATTCTTTTAAAGCCTTTATCTTCTTACCCATCTAGTCACTCATTCTGTCAATCTTTTCTTTTAAATCACTGAGCACATTTGTAGTACAGTCATGCATTACTTAATGATGGAGATACATTCTGGGCATCATTAGGTGATTTCATCATTGCATCAACACCACAGTGTATACTTATACAAACATACATGGTTTAGCCTACTTATGCACTAAGGCTACATGGTATATGTATGGTCCATTCTTGACCAAAATGTCATTATGTGCCATGACTGTGATTCTTTTAATGTCTTTGTGCACTAAGTTCAACATCTGGATTATTTCAGGGTGTGTTTTATTTAGTGTCTTTCTATTGAGTATAAGTCTTATTTTCCTGCTTCATGTGTCTGATAATTTTTCATTATAAGCTGAACATTGTAGATGATGCATTGTAGGAAGTCCAGTCTCGTGTTTTTCTTTAAAGAATGTTAGGTTTTGCTCTGATCAGTTCCTAAATTGCTAGTAGGTCTTCTTGATCCTGTCAGGCTTTGTTTAGGCTGTAAAGGCCAATTTCAATTTCTGTCCATAGTCTTTGAGGCATGGTCTTCAATCTAGGGCCTTTTCTGAAGTCTCACCTGCAAGCCTAGAGTGCTCAGCAAGGTCTCTGATCTCTGGCTGTGTGGGAAATCCAATATTTCCCAGTATTGCACAACTTCTAGTATCTTGATTTAGTTCTATACATTCCAACAGAGTCTTCTTTTGCACAATCACATCCCGGACTCCTCCCCTTCATGCACTTGCTGCTCTTTAGCATCATTCTCTACCAATTCCAGTCACTCCAGCAACTCCAGACTCCATCCTATGCCTTTCACCCAGCAAGACCTCTGTGCTCCACTTGAGCTCAACTTTTCTGCTCCAGTCTTAAAAGTGTTCCCAGGCATAGGTTCAGAACAAATATGAGTTTCTCTTCTCTCAAGGATCAGTATCTTCATGATGGTTGTCTCATGTTGGAAGTATTTGTCTCATATACTTTGTCTACTTTTAAATTATAAGCAATAATTAAAAACAATAATCTGCAGGAGAGGCTAAAGAAGAAGGAAAATATGGTATTTGTATTTGTGGGGGAGTAATGAGGGGTATTTGTTTTGTGCCAGGCATTACGCTAAACATATTTTTCAGGTAATGCCAGAATTTGCTGCTAATGAACTAGTTATGTCATTTTCAATATGCCGTATCTCATGGATTCTAAGACTCTTGTGGATTTGAATGCAAGATGCACTATTATTTTAGGAACACTAAAGGAAAAAATGCTCCTAATTGAACATAATTCCTTGGGACTGGAAGTGTAATTCAGTGGTAGAGCATGTGCTTAGCATGTGTGAGGTCCTGCAGCCAGTACCCAGCATCCACCCCCACAAAATCCCCATAATTACTTCATAATCATTCTTCATACCACAAAACTCAGTCACGCCCTCCTCTTGTTGCTTTGAAATTTCTTTTATATAATTTAAGGAATTTGGCAATTTCTTGTACCTTAAGTTGCATGGCTTGGTGGGTACTGGGCAATCCTTTGGCAAATAACTTGGTACAAAACACAGTGCAGCTTCATCTACTTGTGGATATCTTCTTTTTTATGACCTATGTAAAGCACTTGGTTATTGTTGCCTGAGGAAATATGGAATTACAATCATTTCACCAATAGTGAATATTTACTTCAGCTAATGCATCTCTAGGTTTTACTGCTGTGTCTTTCTATGCACACAATGTCAAACTCTAGTATCACTTTTCATTTCATTTCAAAGCCAAATCTTTTTGAAGACATTTTAAAGTATTAAAATGCATATGTCTAAAGTTAATGTTTGTAAGACCAATCATGTACATTGTAGAAGGGATATCAATTAAGAAGAAGCAAGGCCAAGTTTATGTACCTGAAGTCAATGGTAACAGCAGGCCACCTACTCTCCAGCAATTGTAGAATGCCATGGGTTGTGACACATGTCCTGATTCAGAAATGTTAAAAATGTGCAAAAAATCAGCATCTTAGAATTGACAAATCTAACAAACATGTTACACACACACACACACACTCACACACACACGCTCACGCACTCAGAGAGAGAGACAACATAAAACCATATCCAAAGGAAATAATTTGCTCACAAGAGGTCTTCTAATTGCCGTTCCCATTCTGACAACTTCAAGCACACTTCAGAGTTGCATCACTATTGATCTGATAGTTGACCTCATTTTATAAACTGGACTATAATATAAGAACACTTCTCATAAAATAAGAATAATTACAGTGTGGGCATTCTGAAGGACATCCCTTCCTCTCAGCACACACACCAAGCTGGAAGAGTATAAATCATCCTAAGTGTGTTTCCTTTGCTATAGGGACTGACTCTAACTGAGGTTCCCTCTCAAACTCAATGACTAGTGTAACTGTCTTTGCCCCAAGATCAAAGGGAACAGATGCTGGAGTTTCCTGGAAGAAGGACCAAGGCTAGGGCTCTAGGCTGGGTCCTGTGGGACAGACACTGCAGGTATCGCACCTTCTCCCCCTTCTACAATGTCACAGGTCCCCCCAACACCTTCCTCAACCCTAGAATCATACCAGAGTGATCCAGGGTCCTTAAAACTGGCTTTCAGTTTAACCTTTCTAAACTTATTTCCTTGAACTAACTCCAACGTGCAACATTATTTGTTGTTGGTTTTTGACTTTCCAATTTTCTAGGAAATGTGTTTAAAAGGCAGGAAATCTCAGCTGGCAAAAGAAAAAAAAAGAAAGAAAAACATGTTTTAATTTAATTTAATGATGATCCTAACAGCTGACATGTGTTATGTATGGTTCTGCGTCAGAACTTCATGAGCCTGATGGCTACTAGGAGAAGCAGATACCATTATTAGGCTCATTTTGCAGATGCAGATGACAAGCTAAGGATCAAAAATGAACAACACAGACAAGGCCACACAGATAATAGTAGCAGAAGGAGTGTTTAAGCTTAGGTTTGTTTGACACCAAAGTTATGGTTCTTAACTAAAGAAATGTCCTCGCCAAGACCCCTTCTTCTTCATCCAAATCTTCTCCAGTATAACCTGTCATTTCCATTAAAACAGTACTCCATCAAAAGACCAAGGAGATGGGAAATAAATTCTAAGATCATACGCCAAAGTTCAGAGAGCCCACAACTGGCTGCAAGTGCCCCATCCTGGAGGAGGGGGAGCAGCTCAGCCAGCACCCCATTCTCCAAACCCAGCAGGGCTGGCGCAGACCCAACTCATCTATGTCCCATAAAGTCCATGGCTTCCCAACTTTCCAGGACCCACTCAATTTCATAAACTAAAGTTTACTTCCAAAGGGTACAAAAATATGCTTCCAGGTACTCTTGGGCCACATTTGGCCCTAACTTTAAAGGACAAAACTGGAAAATTCAGCTATGAATCGGGAGGGGAAGATGCTCCAGGGCAAGGGCACCTCGTCACAGAAAAATTCCTTCTCAGATGCTCTTACTCTGGTTTGGTCCCAGATCTTTTTTTTTTAAATATAAATTTTTTTTATTTTAGTTCATTATACGCAACTGGAGTACAACTATCATTTTTCTGGTTGTACACAAAGTAGAATCATATAATTTGTATATTTATACATATACATAGGGTATAGATGTTTGTCTCATTCTATTATCTTTCCTGCCCCAACCCCTACCCAACCCTCATTTTCCTCTATACAATCCATCCCTTCTCCATTCTTCCCGTGCCTCCCCGATCCCCACTATGTGTTATCCAGATCTTAAGCTCAGAGAGAGGACAGAGGCAGGCAGGAAACTGTAGGGTCTGGAGGACGGAAGTCACCACCAGAAGGAGCTCCTTAGCATGTTGTTATGTAGCAGTATGTATTTAAATAAAAGAGAGAAGATGGGGTGTGAATTAGCATTTATTCCTTTCCTCCTCAATCCCTTGTTGAGCACTCTTTTTAACTGAAATGGCAGGTTTTACTGGAGAGGGTTTGGATGAGGAAGGAGGGTGGGTTGGGAGGAGAAAATGGAAAGAGTGAGGGAGGGAGAGAGGTTGGGTCCAGGAGGCTGCAGTAACAGTCCAGGAAGGAGCCAAGAAGGACCTGAATTATAGCAATTGGGAGAAAAACAAACACACTTTTGATTTGGCCCAGAAGGCCCAGAGCCTCTGAGGCCCAAGGAACAAATAACCCAAATCACCCAGCAGCCAGAATTCCTGTTGCCAAAACCTTCAAAAAACTTGACAATAATCCACGGGGCACAGGAGGCGGGGGGTTGCCCAGAAAAGTGTATATCTGTGCCTTTTCCCTGGAAGGTAGAGTTGTTCTCATTTCCAGGGCTGGCCAGGTTCCAGCCACACAGGCTTCTCGGATGTCAGTGACATGTCTCAAAGTAATGTTCAAGAGAGTCAGCTGTCATAGAGTACAGGAGACAATCTGGTGAAAGGAGCACTGTGTAATGAGGCTTCCTGGCACCTGCATCCCTTCCTCCTCTTCCTAAATTTCTCCATTCATTCTTTTTTTCCTTTTTATAATGATTGAACAATCCATTTATCTTCCCACCAAAAGGAGAACAAAAGTGGTTTTCCCAGGATGGTCTTGGTGCTTGACACCAAGTCAGCTGCTTAGAAATAGTCTGTGAAGACTCTCTCTCTCTCTCCATTCAAATGATTACTGCAGCCTCTCCATTTGAAAGCCTGTGAGGGATCCTTTGGATGTCCTTTGTAGCATCTGTGGAGAGGAGAGGAAGCTGGCAATGAGCACTGGGGTTCCTCATTTCTTCCCAGTAGAGACAGGCTTTGAAGTGTTCACCCAATTATGCTCCCTCTAAAGGGGTGTGTGTGTGTGTGTGTGTGTGTGTGTGTGTGTGTACTAAAAGTTACCCAAGAGACAACTGGAAAAAAATAACAAGGAATATCTGCACATCTCAGTGATACAGAGATCTCTAAAGGAGTTGGTGTGGAGAGCCAAGCCCATCTGGATTTGTCCAACTGAAGCAACCAGTCTCCACTCCATAATGGGATCCAGTACTCTGAGGTCTTTTGTTCATTATTCTGATTTTGCATAAAAATCGCCTGCTGTAGTGGACATTGTTGGTGTCCTGCCCAGATGCCCTGGATCTCTTGTGTTGCTTCTGTCCTCCCTTCAGACCCCACCAGCTTCTCCTTATGACTATATGAAGGGCTGACTCAGGTAATGGAGTCTCTCAGCAAGCACCTACAGAGAGTCAGAAAGGTCAGTGAGTTTACCTGCCAGAGAAACCCTAAACGGGTGACTGGCAGATTCAGGAGTGTGATAGCCTGGCCCCCTTGCCTCAAGCTCCTGCAGATCTTCAATGCAGAATCAGGCTGAGAACATGCTCTGTGGAATTTGTCTCAGATCAACCTTTCCTTGGCTTCCTCCCTCCCTATCCTGCTTCTCCCCACCCCATACTCTTGTACCAGTCTCACTGGGAATGCTTCCTGATGCTTCCCTCAGGCCAATTTTTGGGGAGCCCAGCTTAAGAAATTCTAGTATCATGTTACACACAGCTCCCAGGGTCCACCTCCAGAGGTTCTGCTGCAGTAAGTCTCAGATGAGGGCTCATCTGTCTTTTTTACCAGCATCCTTGATAGTTCTAAACTAGTGGTTTGGTGGACTTTACACTGAGAATCGGTTGTCCAAAATAAGTGACTCTGAAGAAACGTACACTTGGGGGTCATCATGTAGTTTGATGCTCCTAAAAAAATATATGAAGATCTGGATACTAGGACAAGGTTACCTCTGTGGTTACATTAGGGGCTATGGAATATTCAGCACATGCTTTGCCAGCTTGTCCAAAAGGAATGTCCCCAACCTTGCCAAGGTAAGTTCTAGTGTTCACATACACATGCCAACTCCGGCCCCAGGGAGAAGTAGACTCTTCATAGCCAACACCATTCCCCATTTACCATGGAACCCTAGGACTCTGCAGATCTCCTAGCCATGTGGGCAGAATAGTATATTGAGAAATATTTTTAATTCTGGAATAGTCAGAATAGTATAATGAGAAATATTTTTAATTCTGGAAGTTAATGAAAGCCCAAAATTCAACTATCACGGTCTGGGTTTTTCCAAAAAGACCCCAAGCAAAGATTTGAGGACAAGTGGTTTATTTGGGAGGTAATCCCAGGAAACATAGGTGTGCACATGAGCAAGACAGGGCTAGGAAAGCCAGTAAAAGGTACCTGACTGAGTATGTTACCACCAAGAGCCCTTGGAGCTGAATCCTGCTGGGGAACTCCAGGGGCCAGGGTACAACATGGCCTCAGAGTGCCCCCATCCAAGAATGGGAGAGCTAGGGTGCTTGTGTACCAATTCCCGCTAGTTACTGGCTGAGTGCTGCTCCCAGGCACATCAATTTCTGTCACTTGAGGCCTATCTCTGCAGAGCAGAGCAGGCCACCCCCACCAGAATGAACACTGAAGCAAGGAGTCACAAGGCCAGGGAAGTCAACAGAGAGAGAACAATGTAGGCAGGACACCCAGAGCCCTGACACAGCAGAGGCACATTCACATACAGACACCTACTTGTGAAGGTGTGCTCTTCTCAAAAACATTGCCTATTGTATGGTCCTTTCCAGAGCAGGAGAGCAAATATTCATCGGTAGAAGAAAAAAAGGAAACACAACCATGTCTATGAAACCATCAGTAACTTCTCTAGCTGCTTCCTTTAGGCCTATTTGTATCTTCCCAAGGAAGACAGATTCCTTTATGTGTTCCAGGGCTCTGGCTGTGAACAAACCCAGCTCCTGGCTTTTGGTTTTCTCAGCTGTGGTAGAGGACATGTGTGTGCCTTTAGCAGCCTGGCACTTTTTGCAGCAATCGCACCTCTTCTTACAAGAAGTAGCTACATTTTCCCTCCTGCATCCATAATTTCACTTTAAAATAAGCATTTTGTTATACAAGGGGTCATTCACAGGCAGCCCAGTAAAAACCTCCTGCTACTCAACAGCTCTAGTGGACTTAAGCTTTTAGGGTTATTTTCCCTCTACCCTAACCTCAGTGAAGTTGTAGTTCTGAGAAAGGAGAATGAATGACAGAACTCAGGAGCCTAGGATGGATTTGGAAAATTGAAGCAATCCCAAGATGTCCCTCACCGGCTCCTGTATCCTCTACATCTCATTCTAAGACCCATCTTTGTTCTAAGAAGCACAGAATGTAGAAAGGAACTGGAAATGCAAATTTTCTTGTCCCCAGGGCCTCACCTCACACTCCAATAGCTTATCCCACTGAGCCCTCAGAGTGTTCTAGGGAGTGATTCCTGACCACCTCGTTTGACAATTGTGCTAAAACAGGTTGCAAAACCATAGTGACTTCCTCTGGGTTACAGACAGTGGGCAGGAGACTTGGGATTCAAGTCTATTATGACATTCACTACAACATTTCTAGAGTCAGAAAGGAAAAAAACAATGTCCAGTATGAGAAAGAGGACAGGTTTCTTGAATATTTCTCCAGAGCAAAATATCTGTACCTCCCAGTGCATGTGTTTTCCAAAGAACAGGAATAAAAGAGGGAGATGTGTTTTTACAATTCACAAATATAACAGGGTTTTCCATGAGGTTTTGTACTGAGGGGATGCAGGAGACACTGATGATGCTTCTCTGCATCTTCCCTCAGCTCACCTGGTTCACCTGCAGCTGCAGAAAATGATTCTGCTACAGGCTGATGGCTACCCACATGCCTGCATCATCATTGGGAAAACAATCCCACAACCACCCTGCCTGCCATAGTCACCCTTAAACAATAGGAGGTAGAGCAGGGTTCGGTGAGGCACACCTGTAATCCCAGCGGCTCCAGAGGCTGAGGCAGGAGGATGGCAGGTTCAAAGCCAGCCTCAGCAATTTAGTGAGGCCCTAAGCAACTGAGCAATACCCTATATTTAAATAAAGTATTAAAAAAAAAAAAGACTGGGGATGCGACTCAGTGGTTAAGCAGCCCTGGGTTCAATCCCTGGTACAAAAAATAAAATAAAATAAAAAGAGACAGAAATCATGGATAAATGCCCCAGGGGGGACAATTCTAAAATTCTAAGATGGTTCCTACACAGTTTCTTAGAGAGCCCCAGTTCCTCCCAGGAGTGACCACCACACTGTCTCAATTCCTCACCTCTTCAGTCAAGTTCCCAAATAGACCACCTATATCCTGGCCTTTGTCTTGGGGTCTGTTTTGGGTCTGTTTTGCAGGGTACGTAAGTCAAAACAGGGACCCAAAATACAAACCAAGATTTTTGCTTGAGAATTGAATTTCTTTTTCCTTCCAATTCCAAGCTCCAGAAACTTACATAAGAAACACAATCTGGCAGATAAAATCCTCTGCTCACTCCTCTGCAAGTCCTTGTTAGCCCCTGGGCCCAGCACCCAGAAGTTCCCCACTCATCTGGAGCCTGTCTGCTGCCAGCCGTCTCTAGGGACATCGGGGAAGCTGGTAAACAAACTCCTTCCTTCACTCATCCTCCCAGGTGCTAGGAAAATATATGCACAGATCCCTCCTTTCCAAGCTGCTAGTTTGTAGCATTCTGTAGCACATGCTGCAGGTTTGGGCTATTCCTTAAGGAACAGATGTTGTGAAAATCTAAATAGAATTTCCACTTTTATGGTAAAATCCCCACTGTCCAAATACAATTGCTCTTTAACGTGAAATGTTCTTCTCTCTTTCTCTGGCTGCCAGCCCTCCCCACAGGCCTTTGGGGCACTGCTCAGCATCATTCCTTTGCAAAGTAGCCCCAAACTTCCTTTTTCTAAATATTTGGACCTCCAGAGAGTCCCCAGGACTGTACTATTCACCTCCCTGATGAAATCTGGGAACTGCCTTTCCACCCTAGGATTTTTCAGGTGTGTCCAAGAGAAGCTAAGTGCAGATTAGATGGCCAATAAATAATATGGCTAGGAGGAAGAGGAAATGATCTTTCTGTGCCACTTTTATCTTTCAGTGACGACATCCTGGCTCCTTTCTCCCTTCACACACATAACCCATCTCAACTCCTGGAGTCCTGCTTTTGAAAAAAAAAGTCCTGCTTTTTGATCAAAAAGTCCTGCTTTTTGATCCTAACCTGGTTTTCCTACTTTTCCCAGGTTAAGTTAGAATAGCAAGAAACAGGGCCAGCATGATTAGGCCTTAGAAGCCCACGTTCTTGAGGTCTGGAACTCAAACACCACAAGCTACAGAGAACAGGTGATGTGATCTTTTCAAAATGGCAGCCATCTCTTGTTGAAATTCCTACCAAAATAACATGCAGCCTTCATTTGACTTAGTAGTTCTCACGTCCTTGGGAACTTACATCAAAACTGAGCAAAACTACTTTGGTCTTTATAAGTTTCATAAAGATTCCAGGCTTCGCTAAGGGCAGATAGGGTGGATGTCCAATGGGGTCATTCAATACCATATGCTCACTTGTCCATCCAGGGGTTTGCCTGGCCTCCTCCCTTCAAATGCCAGTAGCCAGTCCCTATTTTTATGCTCACCCAAAAAAGTCCCCATAAATTTCCAAAACATCACCTAGAGGACAGTACTGGCCACTCTGAGAAGCATTGCCTATCTCCTTCCCCTACACACACAAGCTGCAGGGTTTAAACAGAACCAGGCTTCCGAGGTCAAATTCCAGCCACTTAGCAGGCTGCTCTCCAACTCCAAGCTAATGCTCTCAGATATTGGGCTTTGCTGAGGACCTGCAGCTGAAGCATTAATTAACAAGACAAGGTTAAGATGCTTCCTTGACAGTTGGCAACAACTGCCATAGGGGTAACTTGGCAAAATATATCACGATTTTAAATGTATACAGCATTTAGTTTAGAAGTTCCACTGCTCGGAATTCATCTGAGGTATATGTGTACATGTGCAGAATGGTTTATAATACAGGAAGCATCAGTTATATGTAGAAAATATTGGAAACAACTTAAATTTCTATGTATTGGGCACTGGCTAGATGAATTAAGGCACATCCATATGATGGATTATTCTCAGATATTGAGTTAGAATTATGCTAACCATATAAAGTGACCTCAGGTACATACTTTGCTCAGTTTGGACATAACTTCCCAAGAATATGAGGGATGCTAAGTCAAATGAAGATTAAATGTTTTCTGCTTTGTTTTATGTATTATATGCTTCTGCTGGAGTCCACGCACTTATGTGTGCATGTGTGTGCGTGTGGGTGTACACA
Source organism: Glaucomys volans (assembly GCA_020662805.1). Lineage (NCBI taxonomy): Eukaryota > Metazoa > Chordata > Mammalia > Rodentia > Sciuridae > Glaucomys > Glaucomys volans. The sequence goes on from JAJEJO010049441.1 coordinate 191,244, forward strand.
TGCATTTGACATATATTTGATTGTCTTAGATGTGCACAGACTCTCTTTGGAAATATTTACTATAATCCTGTGCCTCTGGGAGGTAGAGGGCCAGGAAGGAAGTTTGTTTTCACTCCATCACATCCCTTTTGTAGATTTGGTAGATTATTTTGAATTATGTGCAATTAATATCTATTCAAACCAGTTTGTTTTAATTTTTAAAACTTTGATCCTTCTCCAATAGGGTTGTGCTAGAGGAGCTGTGTCCTGATCCCAGTTTAGGAATCAGGCAGGGTGGGGAGTGGCTCCCATTCAGCCATCTGGCAGGTTCCTGAGATGGGAGATGTCTCTGTGGGGGCTGGAATGGTCCCAGCCCCCAGCAGACTTACCCCTTTCTGAGAGGGGAACCTCAGCTTCAAAGGGAAGTGGATCCACAGGACCAGAAAGATTCCTAGACCACCGGGCAAATAATTACTCACTATTTGTTAATTTTTCCTGAGTGAAGCCATAGAGGCTTCTTCTATCACTTCTGTAAAGGAAAGAGAGCTGCAGGGCAGGTTTGAGCACACTGGAGGCTGGTTTCCCCGGCAACTACCATTCCTCTTGTTTTTTCAGTATTAGTTTGAAAGCAAAAGGAAAGCTTGTTATGCCTGGAGATCAGCCAGCTGGGAACTAACCTCTCTTCACTCCTGGCATCCATTCTTGAGGTGACCTCTCATTTATTTCTGGTGGCGCTTAACATCCCTGGCTAAAAGAAATGGCCCTAAAAACAATTCCTGTGGTGATTTTGGAGTGAATAAATGGCTTTTCATTTACCACTCTATGCCTTGTAAACCCAGTCAACTAAACAAACAGTCTATCTGCGACATTGGTGGCTTATTGGTCACTTAGTGTGTGTCCCAGTACAATCCTCGTGAAGCCAGAATTGAACAGGCAGTTAGTGTAGAAATCAGGGAATTTGATCGAATGGAGGAATGGAGGCCAACAGACTCTGGGAAGTTGGAGACACCCCTGGGAGACTGGATGTCAGTGCCTCCAGAGCCCTTTGATCACCAAGGTTGCCTGCTTACCTGCTCCTCCCCAAAAGCTGCAGGCAGGGAGTTGCTAATTAATGCTTCCTGAGCCCCCACCTGAATCTCCATGTGGCCCTTCCCCCTGCCATTTGCGTCCCACCTTTTTGCTGTGTCCACCACCATATAGGCAGGAAGGAGAGATAAAGGTCAGAGGAAGGAGCAGAACAAAGAAGACCCTAACCTATAAAAGATGTAGGGTGCACTCACTTCTTGGGGGATTCTAGAACATCAGCCATGGCCCCCCTTCTCCCGGAAGAAGTTTGTATTACTACTTTTAAATAAAGGCTGCTTGACATGTTTGCCTTGGCGTGCTTCTCTGGCGTTACACTTCGACACCTGAGGAAGCAGAACTCATCACCGGTAAACGGCAGTATCACCAGGACTTGACCACGTCGTCACCCTAATCTTGGACTTTCCAGTCTCCAGAGCTATAAAAACTAAATGTCTTTGTTAAAGCCACCCATTTTGTGGTGCTTTGTGACAATCTAAACCAACAGTCACTGTTGAGTCCTGTCCATGTCCCTGTAGCTATTCCCACTTCAGCTGCCTGCTTCTCTCTTCTCTGCCTGATGGGGTTTTCTCTGCACTGCAGGGACATGGAGGCCTATCTGGAAGTGAAGGGGGCGTCACACCCTCTGGGGCAGCCTTATCCAATGGGGAATGGGAGTCAGTGACTAAATGCCCTTGCTCTCTTCCTGGCCTCAGGTAAACTGGGTGAGGAATATCAGAGGAGACCTCAGGGCGATCAGCTTTAGCAGTAACTCACTCATTACACTTCAGCATCTTCTCTCTTCCTCCTCCTGTGCTCCTGCTTCCTTGGGATCACTCCCAAACCCACCCATGTAACCAGATGCTTGCATCAAGCCCTGCTTTTAAAAGAATCCAAACTAAGACAAATTTCCTAAGAAAATCCATCAGCCAGTCTTTTCAGTCAAATCATTTCAGATAAAGACCTATGACATTGGCTATGTGGGCCTTCAGATGTTTCAGAACAAATATGAGATTTCTAATACATGTTCAGGAGAAGAAAAGACCCCAACAGAAGCCTTCCAATCAATGCATTTCTGATTATAGCAAGCAGCCTCCTGACCTCTGTTAAATGGGGATGGCTTGTAACAGGTTTAAGTTCAATGAATAATAAATTAGAAGGCTCCTCCTGTATGTCCCTGGGAATTTTGTAGCAAAGTTTTCTTTGCTACAAAAAGGATATATGTCTTTGAGACAATCCCATGATTGGAAAATCCTACACTGAAAATATGTTCTCTCTCTAGGGACTGCTTCTTGAGGATGCTTTTTCAACTCTGAACAGGACTTAACAGTCACTTAAATTCTTTTCACTGGACGCAAATGGAAGTTTCTAGATTCCAAAGTGAGTAAACAGTCACAGATTTCTTCTCACTCTTACTTCCTTTCAAATGCAGCATCTGCCTATGCTTCCAGTCCTCCAGGCAGGGACCATCAGCTTCTGAGGAGTTCTGGCCCCAGTGGGTGAGTCTCAGTGATGGGGGACTGCAGAAGGAGGCAGGTAGAGAACAGAAAGGACACTACTTTGTTCATTCTATTCCTGAGACAAGCAGATGGGCTTAGGGTAAAATTTAATCACCATCTCACACGAAATGAAATCAAATGCAACCTGCAGACAAGGTAAGATTAGATTTCCCATTAGAACTTCCCTTTTCTTTACTAGGACAGAGAAGCAAAAGCTATTTCTCCTTAGTGTATGTAGTAAGCCCACAAACCACAGAGCCTAACAGAGGGTTCTCAAGTAGGGGTTGGCATACGTTCATGTGAAGGGGCTGCCCAGTCCTCCACATGCCCTGTCCCTGCTTCCCTGTGGACCTATCCATGACCATCCCATCCCACATCAGTGTGTTTTCCCACTATAAGGGATGCACCATGAACATGAGGCTTTTATGTGTTTTGTTACTGATGTCCCCCTGCAGTACCAGAAAGACAGTTGGCATTTTCAGTAGGATTATATTGAAATTAGACAGTCATGGGGGTCTGCAGTTTATTTGGAAGATGATCTAAGACAGCCGAAGTAAAGAATTGAGAAGAGTAAGACAAAGAAAGAAAAATCTAATTAAAGACCTGTTATCAAGGTCACTGCTACAGGCAAAGGAACTTTGAAAAGCTTCCAGGAGCTTCGGGAATGGGCCATACAGAGGAGGAGAAATTGCTTTCCAACCCACATAGATTGAAGCTTGTCCTCTGGGGAATTCACACCCTTACTTCCAGGCTGAATCCAGCTGGGCGGAGCCTTGAGCCAGAGGAGTAGAGTAGGGTGCTTTGAAAGCTTGAGGTGGGAGTGTCATCTGGGTGCTCAAAACTGCCCAGCTCAGCGACAGCTGGAGCCAGAAGGGGGCTCTGAGCTTGGTGAAGGACACCGAGAGCATCTACCTCAGGAAACATTCAGCAAATGGATTCTCCTTAATGCAGATATACATGGGCATTCTAGGAAAAGTGCAGGCCCCAGGCCCATCTTGCCAGAGAACCAAGGTCAGAATTATTAGTACTTTCAGATCCATTAAGAAGGAAAGATCAATACTTTGGCCCAAAAGTTCAGACTTTATTTGACTTTTTATTCTCCCAGCACATCTTCCATAACACGTTCTGGCTCACAATTCCCATTCCTGGGGGGAAGTGGCTACACTTGATTATGAATGAAGGGTCCATTTCTCCAGCCCTCCTTCCAGCCTCTGATAGTTCTTGTCTCCTTTGACTCTTCCTTGTAGTGTTTCTACTTTGGCCTCTTGGCCACCCCTCAGGTTCTGAGCCAGCTCCCTTTCTTCCACTCATTCCTTCTTGCTGTCACTCCTCCAGTTCTGTCTAGAGGTATCCTCCCTGCCTCATGCTACCTGCCTTTCTAGACTCGCCCTATACTTCCCAGGGGGGCAGCTGTCACCCATATGTCACATTCTAGATCCACACTTTCAGTGTCTCTCTGCCCTGAGCTCAGGACTCAGGTTCCCAACCTCCTCTAAGACGGTCCATGCACAAAAAATAAACTCAATCCCATGTTGATCTCATTACCCACTCCACCCCCATACCCCCAATCTGCTCTTCCTCCTGAATTCCCTATCTTGGGTAATATCCACCATCCACTCTTGTCTCCCAACCCAGAACTTCCAGGTCAGTCTCAGTCACCAAGTTCCCATGCTTCTACTGGTTTTTTGTTGAAAGGTTTACTTATCTCTTCTTTTACTAGTTTTATGAAAACTTACAACTTGCATAATGATTGTCATGTTTCATAAGAATTAATAGGTTTCATAATGGTGCATTGTCCTAAATATAAACCTGCCTTTATTCTCCGTGCTCCTCCACACCCCATGGCCTTCCTAACCAGCTCTGGCTGCCCTTCTGTCTTTGGGACACCTTCCACATCACCATCAGACTCGTCTATCTAAAACCCTAACCTCATTTCTTCATCGAGTTCATCAGAGAATTTCTTCAGGATTATCTCCCGCCACCTCCACCCCAGAGTTTCCAGATGCATCAGAATCATCCAGGGATGTTTGCTTACTTATTTCTTCTGCTCCCCCATTGTACTGTCTGCTCCCCAGGACCTGGCACAGAGTAATGCTCAAAAATCAGAGGGAGGAAAGGAAGTTAAGTAATTGGCCTAAGGTAAGGAAGTTCCATGTCCAAGTTCTCAAAGCTGGTCAGTCAACTTGCTAGAAATGCACATTCCTGGGTCCCAACTCAGACATGGAGAATTAGAAACTGCCAGTCTTTGAAAAATCCCTTTAGGCGATTCCGCTCTGTAACACTTCTGCACATGTCTTGGCTACTATAGCAAATAAAACTAGTTTCCTCAACGGAACTACACAATCTTTAGCAGCCCCATGGGAAAACAACTAGACAGGATTTAATCAGCTGCTCTGTTTCAAAAGTGGTGCCTCTAGGTTGCAGAAATGCAGCTTCCCCCTCGGATTAGAAAGGCAGGCGGCAACCAAAGGCGTCCTTCAGCCAAGCTCCCCTGCCAGCCGCCACCAGACCCCCACTTCAGCATTCTCACAGACCCTGAATCTGGGCAGTCCACGCCTGGGTACAGACTCCGATTTTTAAAGAAACGTTTCTAAATCTTTCTTTCTGCCTCTGAGATGGAAGAAGGAAAGGAGAGGGGAGGGGTTGAGCAACCCGGTTAGAGGATGGCTAGTGATCCCCAAGTCCCAGCTAGAGCCTGGTGCGCCCAGGCAGTGAGGGCTCTGCACTTCCTTCCCCCTGGGTTTGCTGTCTATGAAATGGGGTTATCAGTGCCTTTTAAGGAACTCAGCGAACTCAATCACCAGCCCGCGGACTCCAACCTAGATGGCTTCAGGTAGACAACCACTGCGCTCTGAGTGCTACCAAGCCAGAGGAGCGACAGCGCAGGGAAAGTGCACTGCAGCCTGCTGCCGTCTTTCCTCCTCCAGGCAGGTGAGTGACAAGGGGCAGACGCAAACTCCTTATCTCCAAGCCGAGCAGCCAGAGTTCTGGAGGGACTGTGGGAACGGGAGTGCGTGAATACTTGTGAGTAGCAGCTGAAACTTGTGGCGCGGTGGGCAGCAAGCTCCCTAAGACACGAGCTGGCACCACTTGGCGACAATGAGCTGTGGGCGCCGCGGGTGGCTGGTAACTCTGCCCAGGAAGAGATCACAGTCCTTTCCCAAAATGGATCTCTCTGAGCAAAGTCTGGAGGTGTCCTCTCCATTTTACAACTGCATTAGGAGAGGCCCAGGAAGCCAACAGCCAGCACTGGCCGGATCCCTTTCCCTGGTCAGGGAACACGTGCCCTTGGAATCATCAAGGGCTTTTATTGCGCTGAGAAGGAAGTGAAAATTCTGACTTGTCCTTTCTCCCTGGAGAGAGCTCTTACAAGTCCAAAGACCAGTGCCTGGATGATCCAAGAGGGGCCCCCCGCCCCCCCACCACCACCACTTGCTGACACTCAGTCGGGCCTAGGGTTCCCCCAGTTTCCTTGGCCGCCCATCGGGTTCCCAAAGTGAATTAAACTCAGGCAGTTTCTCCATCCCAGAGACTCGGGTCTCTTAGGTTTCCCACTCTGGAGAGCGCACCGCGCTGGAATGGGCCAAGGAGAGGCAGGGTACAGGGCGAGGGAGGAAGTGGGAAATCATTGCATTGGACAGAGGGGGGAACCCACACTGGGAACTCCGCCTGGGAGGGGCTGACCCCCTTCTCTTGGGCCGTTTCCCCTCTTTTTCCAGAAGCCACTTCAATCCGATGTCGCCCCTGTGGCCGCCCTCTGAGCACGTGTTACTGCGGGTCTGCGTCAGCGTTGGGTAAATAGATGACTGGCCTATAGCTGCGGGCGGGGCTATTTAAGAGGCAGCCACCCTCCCGCCTACCCTGAACTTGGCTCGGCTGTGGCTGCTCGGCTGGAAACGCTAAACCAGCTGCTTTCTAATTCAAAGGTATGTAGGTCCCTCCACTCACCCACGCGGATACAAGTGTCCTGTGTCTTTGAAGAATGCTGTCTTCAGTTTTGTACCTCTTTACATTTTTTTTTCCTGTTTTCTGTCTCCCCAGCCCCCACCCCGGCAGCTGAAAAGACATTCCTTAAACTCAGAAATAAGGGTGCTGGATCTAAAAATGAGGGCTGGGTGGGTAGAGCTGCCTTAGAGACTTTCACAAGCCGGTTTGGTTCTTTTTCTGCATAGGACGCTGGAATAGCCCTTTGCTAGGATTCTCATGCAAATTGGGATTTGCTAACTGTTAAATAGAGGTGCGGAGTACTTTGCAATCTTTTCAAATAAAATGCCAAAAAGTTTTAATATTTAAATCCATTTTCTAAATTTTGCAGAAAATTCAGAGCTTTAAAGACAGAAATATGTGGATTTTCTGTCTACTCACAGTTCTAAAATGCAGTCGCTGCTTGGGAAACGGCTGAGAACTGAACGCATATTTCTGATTCTTAAAACCCTACATATGTTTTGCGTAGTGGTTTATTACCAATTCCCACACACACCTCGAGAAAACTTTATGAATGTTTTCCAATTTATTGCACCCACAGTTTAAACTGTGCATCTTTTATTCGCCATTTATTTCGGTATTGAAAGCTTCTTTTCCATCTGGAAAAGTCCTGCCTTTCTTCAAGGGTCTCATTTCTCTCCATGGATATCCCCTATTTTTCACACTATCTTTAACAGCGTGCTTTTCCGGTTAGAAGAAAGACGCTCTACAAAAGCTTCCTCAAACTTAAGGCAAACGGGAGATATCCCTTCTGCTAAACAGGCAAAACACCACGTCTCTGACCGACCTCGGGCCACTGGTGTGGCTTTTCCAAAAGACAAGCCAAGTGCGTCTGGGCGCGCGCGCTGTGGCACTCATGTGGGGTCTGCGCTTGGCAAGCCCTAGTGCTTGCGCCAACCTAGCGGATCTGGTGCGCCAGCGCTAGACTGAGCCCGTTTCTGGGTGCCCGACTCTCCGCAGGCGCTGGCAGATGCCTTGACACCCCCTTGCCTTTGCTCTCCACAGCCATGAACCGCGGCGTTTGCCTGTGTGTGCTGATGGCGGTACTCGCTGCGGGCGCTCTGACGCAGCCAGTGCCCCCGGCTGGTGCCGCAGGCTCCGGGGTGCAGAGGGCAGAAGAGGGGGCCCGAAGGCAGCTGAGGGCGGTGCAGAGAACAGACGAGGAGCCGCGAGCGCACCTGGGCGCACTGCTGGCCCGATACATCCAGCAGGCTCGGAAAGGTAAGGATGCTGCCTTCCCATCCCACATTTCTGTCCCCGTTCTGGACTGTCAGTCCGGACCCTTTCCTCTAGCGCCCGCCAGATGAAGGTAGCCCTTTGGGAGGAAACAGGCTGACAGGATTTCCACCTTCCTTTCCTGAGTTACACTGCACCTGAGAGTACAGTTTTGGAGTCCTCTCTAAGCAAATCCAAATAGGGTATGAAGGACTTAACTTATTAGTAAGGAGAACGTTCTTAAAAACCTTTCTCTAAGCTAATTTTTGATACAGTGTTGTTGATTAAGCTCAACACTATTTTATGAAAACATTTTTAAAAGGTAATAACTAAACCCTGGAAAGGGGTTCCAGATACACTAAATAACCTGTTCTATAAATGCAGCAGAACCAGGAGCCACATAGATGTAGACACTTGGAAACTCTCTAGCAGGAAGTGATGGATGCTGAGAATGGTTGAGATCTGACAAAAATAAGTGACAATAGGTCAGTTTTCACTAAAATATGTAACAGGAGGAAAGAACCAGGAGCACTTTTGAGTTTTCCTCGATTACATGTAAGATGTATTTGTTTTAGTTTACTATTGGAGAGATGTTCCCATAAGTGAGTTTTCTCAGCCTAACCAAGAGGGTGATTTAGCCGCTCCCTACCTTAGTGCCCCTTTCCTGGGCCTGACTTTCTCATCTGCAAACAGGAAATGAGGCTAGAGCTCCCCTGAGCCCCCTTTGCTCTTTGTGTGATTCAGAGGGAGGAATCATGATTTTTTCCCTCCTAGCTTTATCCACAATGACACTGATGATGGACACTGCCCAAGGGGCAATGTGCTAAACTGGACCAATAACTGAATTTAAAATCATTCAGCAAACACTGCCAGGCTGGCTGAGGGAAGTGACTTCCTTTTCCATGAGGTTCTTACCCAACAGTGTGCCAGGACCTGAATTTGAACTTTAACTCATGGCTTGAGTGAAGCGGAAGAAAATGGAGGGCTTGACTCTCTAGAGGCTTCTGTGGTCTTGCATAAAGATGAGACTAGAGACTTTTTGAAGGAGACTTCAGAGGGAAAGGACAGAAGGTGATTTGTTGAATTGCTGTACCTACCACCTTGTGTGTTCTTTCCTGCTAATTAAACTGAAAGAATGGAAAAACTAGTCAGATGACAGAGAAAGTCTGACAGTCTGGGGATTCCTTCTGTTTACCTATCTGAAAGTAATTTGGAATCTGCTTCCAGGTGTGGGTTGAATTTCAGCCAGACCAGTCGGAGATATCCTAGGCTTTTCATTGAATTGTAGATCTGGAATCCTCTCCCCAGCTTTAGGAATGACCCAAGAGACCCAATTCTGGGGTGGGGGTGGCTAGTTGACAAATTATTTCCTAGAATCAATATCTGACAGTGGCTCTTAGAGCATAAATCATAGCTGGGAAGTTCTTCCTGTCCCCTCTTTCAACACCCTCCTGCCTTTGCCTTCAGGCTGTTGGGCCAAGGTGAACAGCAATCACTTGGAAAATAAACCACCAACACCCAGGATCAGCAGAGCTAGAAAACAATCATGTTCTTCTACTGACAAAGAAGAACTAGGAATAAATATTTGCACACATAAGTACTGCACAGTGTCTTTGAATATTTTACATATTTTGAGATTACATCCAATTTGACTTAAGTCTAGAATATATTAAAGGTTCTAAATGACAAAATGCATTCTTTGAACATTGTGTAAGAGTTTATCATAAAGAACTGTCTGCAGGACTCTTAATGGTATGGGGAGAAGCAATTCTGGTGGAGGGTGACAGGGGAGGCCTCTAGTGGCATAGTGCATCTAATGGCATCCAGTACACATCTATCATGACCAGCAAAGCCCCAGTGCTACAGCTGTTGTATCTCTCAGACCTGAAAACATTGCTGCACAGCCAGTATTATCATGCCCATTTTGCTCATATGGATGCCATGGCTTGAGAAGGTTGAATAACTTTCTCAAGGTGGCCACACATCTAAGCAGCAACAAGACTGAGGCTCCCCAAGCCCTGACTTCCTCAGAGGGTCTGGAAGCCATTCAGCGTCCCAGCTGTACTATCTATTCTGGATGTTAAAGTTTAAAGAAGTCAGTTCACTTCGATTCCATAAATCAGTTATAAGTCCCTGCTTCCTGTAGCTCTGGTGAATGAGGAGTATGGTAAGTACACACATGTGAGGACAGAGCTCTGTGGAGTGGGAGCTGTACACAGTGCCCACACCAGCGACCCTGGTTGCTTGCTCATATTAAAGCTGTCACTCTGCTTCCACTAGATGGAAATTTGGGTTGTGGCATTCGTCATCAGAGCAGGCAGGAGGATGGGTCATATTTCCATGTGACTGTCTATGGAGAATTGGGTCTGCAGGTCATGCTGAATTCAAGGACAAATATTTCACCTAAATGTCCTTAAATGGTTAAAAGGCAGAGGTTGTTTCCCTTCTAGATAAGCTAGGAATGTCTACCAAAATGGGCTGAAATGGGCTGAGTTGACTGGTAACTCCCAAACTGGGAAAGGATGGGGGCAGAGAGAGAGAAAGGATGGGGATGTTATTCTGTGTGGTTGTGTCTGTTTTCAATACAGTTGGTTAAATTCATTTCCCAATATGACAAAGTAACTGCTTGTGGAGTGTCATTTGTCAATAAACAAGACATATTCAGGCTGCATGTGCAGAAGCTGACAAGGAAAGCCTTGCACAGAGGCTACACGCCAGCATCTTAAGAGGGGAGACATGGTGGCCCCGACACATTGGGAACCATTGAGGTTCTCTACTCCTCTACTCATGATCCCCTTGTTCTGGACTTTGCCCATTCAGGGTCCTGAAGCACCTTGTTTAACCCTTTGTTTGCACAAAAGGTGTCACAGTGATTATATACCAGGAGACTGCTATGATCTGTGAGAGGCACTGTGTCCCATGCCTCCAAAGCATCCACTTTGTCAGACCCCAACTCACTCAATGTGGGTTCTAGGCAAGAATAATCCTGTTTCCAAGGACTTGGCTCCCATTTCAATTTCAGTTATTGAGTTTAGGTCAAAATGTCTGACTTAATGGTGTGACTCTACTTTGTGTACAACCAGGGAAACAATAGCTGTACTCCATTTTTGTTCAATGGATCAATAAGTAAATAAAAAAAAAATACTGGTGGTTTCCAGACCACCATCTTAAAAAAAAAAAATGTCTGACTTAAGTTACCTCTTTTAGTCTTGCACCCTTCTTGGAGTGTTACTGAGATGCCAAAATTTTAATCTGAGAGTGTATCTTCTTTTAAAAAAACGAAAAGTAAGTAGATTTCAAATTAATAATTTCAAAACATTGTTTAATTTGCAATGGGACTTGATTCCATTTTTTAATGGAATCAATACCAAGGTATTGTAATTGCACTACCTTAAAGCTCTCTGGACAAGTTGGGTATGGTCAGGGATGTTAAATGGTGAAATTTAGAAATGGGTAAGTACTGGGGAAATTCTTGGCTTCTGCTAAGGGCCATATATATGAGGAAAATGCTGTTAGAGGTTGGGGAGACAAAGAAAAATTGAGGCAATGTGTCAGTTTGCATAAGGCAGGACAAAATGAACAACCCATCTAAATACCTGTGAACACCAAATACACCCATAACTAGTGAACATCACCTCTCTCCATTTAAGCAAATATTGGTCTTTTTCCTCTTTTGTTTTGGTCTCTTTAACACCTCTAAGAAGATAAATGTATGTAGTTTATCTGGTCTGTTCCATTGTTTGCCTTCACAAACTGAACTGGTTGTATTCTTAGATATAATGTTCTTGTTTTCTTCTTCTCTGATCCTTGTAGCTCCCTCTGGCCGCATGTCCATCATTAAGAACCTGCAGAGCCTGGACCCCAGCCACAGGATAAGTGACCGGGACTACATGGGCTGGATGGATTTTGGCCGGCGCAGTGCTGAGGAATATGAGTACCCCTCTTAGAGAACCAGCCTCCATCCACCTGACTCACAAGAGGCAGAATAAGAAAACAATCATGCTCATAACTCGTCTCTGAAGTTTGACATTTTAAGTATCTTATTTATTGAGATCTCAATGTGAAAAATCCATCTATTAAGATTGTCCAGTGCAACCACACACCTCAGCAGAATTGTGCAATTGGAGAATATGATGTGTCCTTCCTCTGTGACTCCTAGTCCTAACATGTTGCTATGCTATTAAAGTGATTTCATTCTGCTCCCTCATTCCTTGAGTCTACTGAGGGTCTTCAGAACATGCAAGGAGGAAAGTCTGATCTGCAGTGCCCAGGGAATCCCTGCAGTAGATGGTCTCAGACACGGTTTGGGAAATGAGTGCTGGGGCATGGAGCTGACCCTCTGTTGAGGCAAGGTGATCACAAGCTGACCAGCAGAAGTGCCTTTTGTGGTCACTTCCAGAGCCCAGGCCTGAAAACCCTGACCCCTGATCTCTTTTGTCAAACCCAACCTCCTCTTCTTTAGGGTACTCTCTTTATGGAAGTTATAGGGCAGTACTGTACCCTGCTTTTGCAAGTATTTGATCATTCCATGGCCTGTGGCACAGAGGTTATTGTCCTTCCTTTATGGATGAGGAAGCTGGCTCTGAGAGGGGAACGTGATCAGTGCATCTGCCCCAGCTAATGAGACTCACAGACTTGAGGGTTTAATGTTCCTGTGCTAGTGGGACCCCATCACTCTTAGCACTTCTCAAACTCTGAAGTTCCCAAGATTCACCAAAGACTCTTGTTAAACCATATATTCTGGTTTAGAAAGCCTGGACCAGTTCCTGAGCAAGCTCCTGAGGTCCCATGTCCCAGGTCCCAGACCATACTTGGAGGTTTTCCTGGAGTAGAAAAGAGACTGTGGGTCCTTTCCCAAGAGTTCTGCTGTTTTTCAGTCAGTGGGAATGTTGGGAGGACTCTGGAAGTTATCCAGAGCAGAAGCCAATCCATCTGTTGGTCCTCTTTAGGAATCAACAAAGGCAACAAGTGAGTACGCAGGGACACCAGAGATGATCTACTAATTGCCACCCACAGTGCAGACCTTTCATGCCTCCCAGCTGAGGCCTCCAAGAACGTCAGATCCTCAATCAGCTGTGACCCCAGGTGGCCCAGTGCCACAGAACATGGCAGCACAAAGGGAACAGACACTGAAAAAAATATCTATAACAGATCCCAGAGGGGCTGTACTCAGACCACCATCACCATGGATACTTAGTGCACCTTCCTTAATGGTGGAAAGAGAATGGTGAGGAAATCCTCAGAGAGAGACCCCAAAAGACCAGGGCAGTGCAATTCTTTAACTTGAGCTGAAGTTAAGATTCAGTGTAAAACTTAGACTCCAAATAGCACACTATATCATTCCCTGCTAAGGTCACTACTTCAGTTATTTAGTCCCTGCAATCTGGTTTCCAAGGCCACCTCATATGTTAGGTATCCAATTCCCATTCAGTCCAAAATATTCAGATGTCTGTGTTTTTAGCAATCCCTCCCCAGCCAAAATCACTATTTTTATGGGTGAGTAGAGGATACTGGGAGTGTGCAGGGATGACATGAGTGTGTATGTATATTGTTTGCATGGTGGGGAAGCATGATGAGGAACTTGGAATTTAAAATCGGCAGTGGAAAGGGGTTGAGGAGGTTTGATCTGAATTAGTGATTTGTGATCAAGGAAGGTGTTAAATTTTCAAAGGTAAAGTCATGGCTCATATAAATTTAAAATCAACACTTGTCAAAGATTCCATTAATAAAGAAACCAATAAGATGTTACAACCATTTCAAAAGGAGAACTTCAGGACAGGCACACATGTAGGTAGTCAGGATTGTGAAACGATTGGTTAATATACTCAAAACTGGTTCATGTCTATAGGCCAATAAAACCTCATGTTTGGAATGGTACCCAGAACAGAAATTACTTGTCTTTAGGAGACGATTTTCCCTTATGTTTCTATTTGCATTACTATCCATTTTCTAGGGCTCACCCAGTGTCAGTAGCTCAAAGACAACTGCTAAAAGCACCACATAAATGGCCAGAATTCCATTGCAGAAACACCCAGTAATGGCCTCTGCCCACTTCAAAGTCCCTCAGAATTTTTCCTAATGTGAGAAAGGGAAGGGGAGAACATTCCCTGGTCTCCTCTTGGGCACCAGGTTCTGTACAAAGATCCACATGGGCATCAGCTCAGGAAACTGTCTCAGTCTTGCCAGGTGATCATGATTCTACTTCTCCAAGAGGAAACCAGAACTCAGAGAAGCTAAATGACTGATGGATGCACACACTGCCCACAAATGGCAGTACCAGGATTTAAGTAGCTGGTGCTAGACCTCTACATTCGGAGACTCAGAGCCTTGGAGGAGAGCTGGAGACTTCTCTGGAAACTGCGCCTGAACAGAAGTTGCTGAATCAGCACGAGTGATAATTTGTGGAGGCTTTGAGGGGACCTGATGGAGCATCCTGGGCAGGGTTGGGAGGGAGCCTAAAGACCTGCTCCCCAGTGCTTTCGGAACCACTTCTGGATTCAGTCTGGTCACCTTCTAACTGCAGTGTCCCTGCACATGTCCTCAGTCCTCTGCAGGGGGGCACATTGTCCTCCTACAGTTGAGCTGAGTGGCTCTCACAGAAGCTAAACAGCTTTTCAAGCCCCACTTGGGAGGGACCTGAGGAACCCATGCCCACCAGAAAGCCCTGCCTTTTTCCCTTCCCTTCCTTCCTCCTTCTTCTTCCTTTCCTTTCACCTACCCATTCCCCACTCTCCTTCACTTAACCCTCTCTACCCTGTATATTCCCCTTCAATATATACACCCCTCCTTTTGACCCAAATTGTGGAGACCACTGTTCTTGCTGTGGCCTATGACCATGCTTTTGTCAGTGGGTCTGCACTGGGTACAGTCCTGTTTCTGCCTCTTTCTTTAGTCTCACTGTACCTTGGGGCTGGTTTCCATACACTGCAACCAGATTGTTCCAGAACACACATGTAAAGTAGAATCTCCTCTATTCACATTGTTTATTTATCTATTCATGGGATGATGTGAAAATGAAGATAGTCACATCCAGGGTTTTAGGGTCACGAGTATTGTTCTTCCTCTTCTCCAAACTTATTGTGATATTTGTAGATCATCCTTCTAACCACTGTGGCTCATGTTCTCCTGGTTGTGCCAGTTTACAGAGAGACACAGAACCATAAGAACAGTCCCCAAACTAGTTCTTCATCCAAATTCTTTACTGAGGAAATACTCCAATTCTCCCCAGATGATTATGATAATCGCTGAGATTTGTCACCTGTGGTTATCCAGTGTCCACCATGTTCCCCTCCTCGGCTGTCTCATTAATGCCATGAGGCCACCTGAAGATACCACCTCTGCTGGCAGAAATAAGAGTATTCCATCTGCTCTGCCCATCCCCAGGTTATGGCCCAGTGTCTATAGTCTTCTGGTGACTTCCTTTCTCAGGGTGGGAGCCTGGACCACACCCCTACCATTTTGTCTTCACAGCTCTTCAGAGTATTCTGTGGGGACTGAATGCCATGGGAAACTTTCCAATAAGAGTTATTTCAAAGACACCAGTTGCCCCAGGCAGGAAGCTGAGCTGCCACTCTTTAGTGTGCAAGTTCTTTCTCCTGCTGGAATATTTCCAGAATTGGCTTCTGAAGGTCACTTTGCATATCCAAAATCTCTGCATTTCCTTTGTAAATTGAAAATAGTAGCTTGAGTTATATAAGAAGACCATTCTTTATGCCTGGTGATTACCTTTAGGAAGGGATGTTACAAAGTAGGGATGATGCAGAGGGGCCACGAGTTCAACTGTGGGATGGCATCAAGACACCTTTCTGTCTGAGAAACAGTATCAATCTCTTTAGAACAGGCTTATTCTTCTCTTAGTTTTCCTTCATCTGAAAATGTCTTTATTTTCCCTTCATTCCTGAAGGATATTTTTTATCAAATTTAGAATTCTAGACTAACAAGTTTTTTTTTTTTCTTCAGCACCTTAAAAATACTGTACCACTTCCTATGACCTCCATGGTTTCCAACAAGAGATCTACAGTCACTCAAATCATTTTCCCCCTATAAACAATGCCATTTTTCTGTTTTCAAGATTTTCCTTTGTCTTTAGTGTTCAGTGGTTTGATTGTGGTGTGTTTGGGTATAGACTTCTTTTTGTTTGCCCTGTTTACGATCTGTTTTAGGTCTTATACGTGTACACTTATACATACAGATACATATATATGTGTATATATATGTGTACACATATATACACTTTATATATATTTATGTGTATATATATAAGTATATATGTATATATATACATAAAAGTATGTACATTTATTTTTTTTAACCAGATTTGGGAAGTTTTCAACTGTTATTTGTTCAAATATTTTTTCAGTATCTCTCTTTCTCTCTGTGTCGGATTCTAATGACACAAATGTTAGACCTCTTTTTGTTGTCCCACATGTAATTTTTTTTTTTTATGAACAGAGCCTCTTTTCCTTTCTATTGTTTATATTGGATAATTTCTATTTATCTTCAAATTCACTGACTCTTCTCTCTGTCATTTCAATTCTGTTAACAAGTCCATCCAGTGACTTCCTTTGTTTAGTTTTGTTTCTCTAAATTCTCAGATTTCTACTTTTATCTCCTATTTCTTTGCTGAGATTTTTCTATTTTAACATTTGCTTCAAGAATGGTTGCAATTGCTCATTTGAGCACTTTTATAATAGCTCTTTTAAAGTCTTTGATAATTTTAACATCAGTGAAATTTCATCATTGGCATCTGTTGACTGTCTTTTCCAAGGACAATTTAAATGTTCCTGGTTCTTTGTATGCTCAGTAGTTTTGATTTATATCCTGGGCAATGTGAACATTACATTTTGAGACTGCAACTTGTTTAAATCTTATGAAAAATACTGATATTTTTATTTTAGCAGGTTATCCAGCTGGCCAGGTTCTGGACTCAAGTTCCAACCCACCCCTATAGGCTGTGATTACAATGTCAGTTCAGCAATCACAAATTCAGAGTTTATACTGCTCATTGGCTCCATTTCAGGCATGCATCACTCATTGGCCAGCCTGGGAACTGGATGGTGGTCTATCCATTACTTCAGTTCTCAAAGTCTTTGGTATGCTAGTCAGGACCAGATCTAAACATGTATGGCTTGGGGTAGAGTGGAGGCAACTGTGAACCTTGGAGTTCATAAACAACTGGAGGTCACTTTCCTCCCTCTTTAACCTCCCCAGTGCTTTCTATTCCTTGGGGCTTCCCTTTTTGGTCCTTCACTAAGAAACTTGGGATTCTGGTTACTCTGTTCTGCTTCACACCTCCATGCTTGTGCCCATGTTCAGGTCTCAGTGGTAGAACATAGAGAAAAAACAATCAATGAGCCCACACTCTTGGAATCATAACCCCTCTGATCAAACAGCAAGGTTCCCCCTCTTCAGAATTTTGGCCCCTGCCAGTTTCATTACTGACAGCTGCCACTGCAGACATGCTTTTATTTAGATGCTGTGGTGTGAGAGAACAGAGAAAGAGAAGAAAGGAAGAAAAGAGCATTCACGCTTTCTCTCTGGGCATAAGTAGTCCCAAATTTTACTTCTTGAATCAAAATTAAAGGACTCCTCCCAGACCTGCCTATGCCCTGGAGCCCACTTGCAGTCTCCTGTTCTGCTGTGTTCAAACCAGGAAGGCACCAGAGTAGGGGGAAATGTAAACTCACTACTGCCTGGATGTACTTCCTTTTCTGGTGCTCTTCCCAGTCTGCTTGCTTCTCTTTGCCTTTCATTGTCTTCAAATCTCTGGTCTATGCAGTCTCTCCTGGAGCTATGATTGGCTGGAAGGATGTGTGAAGTGTGTTTACTCCATCTTACTGGAGTACTCATGTTTTTAAATATGGAAATTTCCCATAAAAATCCCAACGTCTTCTCAAAATCTCACAATGATGAGCCTGCTTTTCTGCCTGAGGAGGCCAAGGATTGGCTTCCCCTTTGGACTGGCATGCCCTCTCTCACAGAGCAACCTCACACATTGTGTTATTTTGCAACCCCATCTTAAGGGAGAGGGAAACTAATATTTCCAAAGGGAAAGTGCATGGATATCACATGGGCTCAGTCACATATCTGCCTCTTGGTTCATTAGACCTTTCTGCTACCAGCTCTTTCCTGCTTTCCCAGACTTTGATCCAGGTTAATTTCTCTGCACTCTGGCCTGAAACCTCTTCTACTGTGCTCTGCCCCTTGTGGGGATCTCCCTCCACTCTTCTCTACTCCCTTTTATGTTGGCTTCTCTCACTTCTGCTCTTCACTCAGGACATCAGCCCAACTCTGAGAGATTAAGTCCAGTTGTACCTACTTGGACTCACCCTATGGTTGTCTCCCTGTTACCTACCCTTGAGAAAGGAACCAGCACAGACTTTGGGGCCTGCCTTTGCCTTCTTAGCCTACTAAGGCTTGGCAGTCTCTGTTGGAACTCTAAAATCTTAATGAAATATTGTTTCAAGATATGCTGAAATTTTAAACTCCAGTAATTCATGGTATCGTGTTCTTCTCTAAGAATGGGTGGCTTTTCTATTGTCTTAATTTTATGTCCATTTGCAGGACTCCTAAGACACTTCTGGTCTGGAAGATTTCCAGAAGGAAGAAGAGTTACTGACAAATGAAATGAGGTACATCTAATTGAGCTCTAAGACTAGCACCTTTTCTATCTTTTCCCTCTTGTGGCTAATATGCCTGCCTGGACAAACAGAAACAGATACAATCAGCAGTTGTTCAAGTCTTACCTGCCCAGACTCCCCTGGGCTGCAGCCAGAATGATCTCAATACACTTGATCTAGGTCCCATTCCGGAAAGGATTCAACTGCTCTCCCCTCTCAACTCACAGGGACTGTCTCAAGCCCTTCACAGGCTCAGCAACACACACCAAAACGCACAGTTGCATCAGGCATTGCGTTAGTATGGAAGGTACAGAGACACAGTCAAGAGGAGGAGTCAGAAGAGCTGGCAGTCAGAATGCAATGCAACAAGAACTATGCAGGTAATGAGCAGAGGCTGGGAGAAAGAACTGCAGGGCTGACTGGATGAAGAGGAGGCCACCCAGTTTCTAAGGGTATCTGATCACCACTGTGGCTGGTTGGAACCTGAGTGTCAGTCAAGTTGCACATTCAGTAACTTATCAAACCATTGAAATGGACCTTGGTTATGCTCCTGCAGAAGACCACAGCGCCCTCAAGTGGACATTTTTAAACCACTCCTCCAGATACCAAGTTCTCTCTGTTGAGG
The DNA here is from genome assembly GCA_020662805.1 of Glaucomys volans. Lineage (NCBI taxonomy): Eukaryota > Metazoa > Chordata > Mammalia > Rodentia > Sciuridae > Glaucomys > Glaucomys volans. The sequence continues at coordinate 210,227 of JAJEJO010049441.1, forward strand.
TGTCCAGTCCTATACTGGTTGAACTCTGCAGGATCCAGGCTCATTTCTTCTTGCCACCTAATCAGCTGAAATATTAAAGCCAGACAGAAAAATAAAACAGAAAAAAGCCAGACAGTTCAGGACATGAAACTTTTTTCGAAGAATGAATGGTTTGTTTTATTATTTTATTATTTTACTTTCAAACTTTTAATATGACCACCAAAAGAGTCCTGAGTTAGGAAAATCACCCAGTGAAACTGAATAAAGAATAAGGATGACTGACAAATAAAATGCCTTTTGTAAAATTGAAAACAAGAGGGGGGAAAAAAAGACCTCTTCAAGATAATGTGAAGGCAATTTGGTAACTATGGTTACCTCTAATTAGTGAGCACCTTATGCTTTCCAGATTTGAGTGAAGGAAAAGTGAAAGGAAAAACAATACCAAATAAGTAAAAATGCTAAGCTCAGTCTCAGTCTAGTGCACGTGATCTTGTATCCCGAACATAAAAACAAGATCAAGGGGCTGGAGTTGTAGCTCAGTGGTAGAGCACTTGCCTAGCACTTGTGAGGCACTGGGTTTGAACTTCAGCACCACACAAAAATAAAAAATAAAATAAAGGTATTATGTTCATCTACAACTAAAAAGGAATTAAAAAAAAACCAAGATCAAGTTGGTTAGTATCAAATCAGCCCTCCCCACCTTCACCTTCACTTTCTTTGTCTCTCTCTGCACAGCAAGGATTAAAAATCAAAATGGGGTGTTAAGGAAACCTCTGCAAAGGAGGTGACACCAGAGGTCAGGGTGCAGGACAGGCAGCTCATTGTAGAGTCACATGGGTGCAGGAGCCCACACTGGCTGAATTAAGGTGAAAGTATAAACTGCCCAGAAGGACCCTCCCATTCTATGCTGGACACCAGGCAGAGGAGGCAACTGACTGGGGACCCGTAACAAGTACCCAACAGACACTCCAGAATTACTTGGATTTGAACTTGAGCAGAGAGGGAAGCTGCAAGAGAACTTGTCCTGGAGTCTCCTTCAGGTTTCCTAGGAGATGGGGGCACAACACAAACAGCATATCCACATACAAAGCAAGAAGTGATGAGTGGGCATTTATTGCTCGGCCTCAGTTCCCCAGCCCCTCCTAGAACTGAGATGTTGTCAAGCTCTGCCTTGTAACTGAATAAGTCTCCAACAGAATCCAGGCTGGGATACACTTATAAAAGGAGGACAGAAAGCTCCTGTGTCTCTGAGGGGTTTCTCTCTACTTTGGGGAAGAAGGATTTCAACTTACAAATAATGAACTAATCGGATGGGTTTCCAATGAACACTAGAAGCTGTAGTTTACAGAATAAAATGGTTATTCTCTTCCTGTCTGGAAAGCAAGTGTGGCGTTGGAACATGAAGAAGACAAACTTTTTGGCCTGAATTGGAACCTCTGAAATGTACAATTTTTTTTTCATCCATTCACCCAAATGCTGTTTACTGACATGTTTGAGGTCCAGGCACTGTGCTGAGCACCAGAGATGCTGAAATGAAGTGAAAAGGGACTGACATCAGGCTTCCTCATTCTAGTGGGAAGTGATAAATCAAGTCAAAAAGCAAAGATTTGGAAACATTTTCACTTGGATGCCTACTGACAAAGTCAACTTGTGCATACTTTAACTCAGGCATTTCTCCTCAAACTTTCCCCACCTAATACCTTCCCCAGCTCAACTGTTGGCAATTCCATCCTTCCAACTGCTTAGGTCAAAACCCTTGGGATGATCTTTGACTCCTCACACCTTCCATCTGACCCTCAGCAAAACTCCTAGTCAGATTAACTTCAAAATGCATCTAGAATTTGTCCTCTTTTCACCACTACATCACCTTGGACTGAACCACCAAGTGTCCCTCTCCTGTATTATTGTGCTACCCCCTTCATTGATCTGACTGCTTCTACTCTAGGTTTATATGCATAATCACAGCAATGTGCTAGAGTCTATGTTCCTGAACAGGCCTTGGGGCCATGGTTTGTAATCACAATTTCTTTCCTTCACTATGCATTTGCAACTCTTGAAAGCCCACAGAGGCGTGGCCACACAGGGTTTGAATCTTTCCTAAATGAAAATTTGCATTACTCTCACTAAGTAAAGAATTCTGACCAACAGACAACAAAAAGAACCTGAACTAGATGGTGGAGACATGACGTCACAATTATCAACCAGAAGGAAGGACTGGGTTTTTTTCAACAGAGGGAATATGGGGAATTGTTTAAACAGGGGATGAAAGATATAAAAAACAGAAGGCAACACTGTAATAATATACTGCTAATAACCACAGGAACCAGAACCCCCAGTCCTAAAGAAGTGGGGCTTCACTTGAGTAGGTGAACCCAGAGCTGAGAGGAGGGTGCTTCCCAGTTGTTGTCACTGAACAGGAGGAAGAAGCTTTGTGGTGAAGCAGGTGTGGGATGAGGGGAACTAATGTTTCCAGGGTAAAAAAGTACTGCTGGGACAACACTGATGGGGACAGCTCACAGGCAGGAAGAAACAGGTCTCCTGCTTCTCCTCCAGCTTCTTTTCCAGCCCCCAGGGGTCTCCCTATCTGCAGCACCTGACATGGAAGCCTCAGCAGGGTATAAAATTGTGCTAATTGTTAAGCTACAATAATTAATACAATTAATAATTAGCACAATTAGTTTTTCCCCTAATTTTTTTTCTGTGTGAACAATTCCACATATTCCCTTTGCTCTCCCAGTCCTATAGAAGTGGGGGCTCTGATTCTTGTGGTTGCCAGCACTATATTATCTCAGTGTTCCCTTTTGCTTTTTCAATCCTCCATCCCCTGTTTAAACAAATCCACAATTAACATTACACTGCACCCACAGGTTCCAGTTCATCAAGACAGCTTCTCGAGGGACAAGACATGACCTGGACATCTCCTGTAGATCCTGCACCTCGGTTTGAAGAAGACCAGGGATTTATTTTCTTTTGGATGAGGGGTGGCTGTACCATCAAGTGGAAATGTTCCTTGGTGATGTTTGTTTTGAGGTTAAGTAAGGAAAGAAGGGCCCATCCCAAGGCATCAACTTCCCCCACTGCTCTGAGTAATGAGGGTGATTTGCTAGAAGCAAAAATAACAAATTATTTTTAAAAGCTTCAGCACTTAACCAGAAATTCATTATATTTAACAAAGACATGCTTTATTCCATAGAAGTCCCCACACCAGTGCTACTTGAAGAATGGTCTGTGAGCTCATGTCAGTCCCCAAATTGTCCACCATGAGATAAGAATTGAAATTGAAAGCAAATGGTTAGATGCATTTTGGACAATTGACATTGTCACACAGTCCAAGCTTGTGACCAAGAGTGTGGGTCCGTTTAAGTGTCATTGAACACTGTGTTGAGTTGCAGGTGGTATAAGTCACTAACTAATGACCATATATATTACAACAAGTGATGTTTTAAGGCAAAAATGCCTAAAAAATCTGAGCAACTGTACGTGTATATTTATTCTTTTAATTGGTCTCTTTTACCATGAAGTTAATTTTTAATCATGTCTTTTAAAATTCACAGCTTAACATTATTATCCAATTTGGAGGCATAAAATTTGCTTTGTATATTCTTCAGCCAGAATTTACAGACAGTAAAACAAGCCCCACTGGAAATTTTTTGTCAAGAAATTACTTTAAATATATCATCATCCTTTCCCATCAACATCTCAGGCTGGATTTTCTGTCAGGAGTGTTAGTAAAAGAAAGCTGAGAAGCTTAAGCATGATCCCTTGTAAATGGCACAATTATCAGTCTGAAGTAGCCGAAAAAAGCTAAATCCTATTCATTTATTACCTGAAAAACCTTAATATTGATAATACACAGGGTTCATTCAAAATGAGAGTCTAAGTGTTTAGTACAAAAAATCGCTACTTACTTGTCTTTTAATTTTTTGTTTAGTTACAACTGTAGAACTATGAAAGTTGAGTTTGACAGCGAGTCTCTATACTAAATGCCCTATGCACACTTTCAATGAATAAGGTGTCCTGTCTTCATAATTCTTTTAGTTTTCCCTGTGTTTGCTCTTATATTTTGAAAAGCGATTTAATATCTATTGAATCTCATTAAAATTTGATATTATATTTTGGTTCCTTTGCTTTTTATTTTTTCTTATAATTCTGTTACTGTATTTTATAAAAATATTGACTCATGATGAATGAATAAAAATGCAAAATATGACCAACCAGTCAATTATCACTGAGTGTTGAGAAGTGTCTCTTTATGTGTCTGTAAAACCTCAGAAGTTTGGCTGGCTGTTGCCATCTGGCTGAGTCCTCCCTCTTCATTCCTGGGACAGTTGTGCTGGGTCAGGACTCCATCCTTGAGAGGATAGCCACTGACCAGGGGCTGGACCACAGCTGATGGGGTGCCGAGCCTACATGCCTGGTTCCTAAGCTCCACAACTCCACCTACTTTGGCGGATCAGTTCCATAGTTTCTGCGGAACGCCAGAACAGCGAGAGCATAGTACAGTTGCTTTTCCATTCACAAGCTAATGGCCTACAGGTGGCAGAAGCCACCACTGCTGGAGGTCAGGCACCCAGGAGAGGCAGGGGTTGGATGCTGCCACTACTATTCTGGGCCTTAGTGACACAGATGACTAACAGAGGCCCCAGGGAGGACTATGGGCTTAAGTATTTGGCAGTGTGGAAGAACAACACATCTCTTTTCTGTTCTTTCTCTTCTAAAAAGAGGTCCGAAACCTTTGGCTGTAACTCAGGAATCTCCTCTTCCAATGGCTTCCCTGGAAACCCTGATGGATTCTGCCCTGCCTTGCATGTGATGGTCCCAGGTTCCTCTCTTGCTTCCTTTCCCTGGATTTGTCACATGGGCTGTGCATTGCTGAGCTGCTGGTCCCCAAGTTGCCAATCTAAGCTACAAGCCCAGATTTCCCTCACTGATTTAAATTCTTTGGGGTTTCAGAGTGAGATCAGCCTGGCATACCGGATGCTAAATACTGCTCCACAAACACTTTCTTTAGCCCTGGATTCAATCGCTGGGCTTTATAGGGCTTCGAAGATACAGGCTAAAATGTTAAGGAGAAAAGGGTCATAATGCCTGCAACTCATTTGTAAGTATTTCCAGGAAAAAAAAAAAAAAAAGAAAAAAAAGAAAAAAAGAAAAAAAAAACAAGAATTTTTATAAAAGAAAGATGTATTAATTAGGTGGGCTAATTTCAAAAGTGGGAAACACTCTGATAATACAGAGCATTTTGTAAATTATTTTTTTAAATGCTTTCCTTTGATCCTGGGTGTGGCAGGAGAGTAGGCAAGGGGTTTCCTCCCAGTCTGTGCTGTTTCTTCCCTCACACCCACACCTGTGGGTATGCGGTCTTCTTGGCCAGGCATGCCTCCCTGCAGTTCACCTGGAGGACATCAACCAGGCTTCCCGACTTCCTGCCCCAAAGCAGAGAGACTCATTCAATTGTACCCATGACCACTTCTGCTACCCACACACAGGAAGGCCCTCTCTGGATCCCCAGAGTAGCATGGAACTGAGATCTGATTGTGCGGGAAGAGTGGGAGGGAGGAACCCAGAATCAGGTGGGAAGACATGTAATCTAGAGAGTTCTCGTGGGTCTGGCATTGCCCAATAACCCCCAGACCACTGCAGCCTCAAGAACCCACTGATGCTCTAGAAAGGATCTGGAATGTGAGGGGCCAAGTCTTCTCCATTGCCATTTTCTCCCACCTTGCACCTCAGACAAACTATTTTTTTTGCAGGTGGTGGTGTGGAGGGATTGGGAGGCTCAGCTCCTGCCCTGAATCGCTTTGCCCAGGGAAGCAAACCAACCTGATCTTGTGCTTCAAGCACCAGGGCCAATTCCTTCCAGTCTTCTGTTGTCTCCAAGTGCCCTCTACTGGCTACAGGAAATAAATTATCCCAGGATATATTATGCTTTGGAGCCCTGAGCCTCAGACATATAAAAGATTACTCCTCCCAAATCTCAAATATGAGCTCAAATAATTCAGATAGACTTCTCCTCTCCACCAACTTCTCCCCAGTTGGTATCTTAGATCCAGGAGGAGGCACTGGTTAGAGCTGTGGGGGAGGCTGTGCTATTTCCTTTGTACTATTAGCAAGGCCCCCTGGGACATTCCCTAGGCAATATGTGGGAAGTGACTCCCACGTGTATCTGGGGTCAGGTACTTTGAGATCACCTGGTACTTTCCCACCTGTTGCCATTTCTAACTTTCTCATTGCCTGATGTGTTTGCTGCCCTGTGATGATGACAGTCACCATGGAGGCAGGACTCTGGAGCATCCCCACTTTCCCAGGCTCCCTGCAAAACTAGCTTATCTGTCCTTGGATCCTCAGACTCATCCTGGGCTTCTCCCATAACCTTGGATTCACCCCACCGATGAGGACAGGTAAAGGGCTCCTTCATCTGGCGTAGGCGCAATTCCTCTCCAAACTCCTCTTTCCCTTGTCTGCCTGAAGAATATTTATCCAGTTCTTGTCCTAGGTGATTGGCAAGTGGGAGCAGCAGGGGAGAGTAAGCAAAGAAAAGAACTGGCTCAGCAAGTTTCCCTTCCAGAATGTTTGGTTTTACTCCAAACATACACTTAGCTTTTTCTTTCCTCATAACCAGAAACCAAGAATTTGACATCTTAATTTTTTGGTCCTGGCAACAGCCTCTTGGACAACTTCCCCCTTGGGCCAGTGTCTTCTGGTTGAACTCCCTGGACTGGGGGAGTGCTTGGGACACACCCGAAGAAATACAGCAGAGAACAGGAAAGAAACATAGAACCACCTCAAACATCCCCCTGCCACACCCACCCGACAGGGGAATGCACTTTATAGATTGCCAAACCTCTATTAGGTTGCTTCCAACTGTTTAAGATTAACATTTTTTTTTGCATCTTCTTTTTGAAAACATTTGAAAGTGACTTGTGGATACGAAGTCCCTTTATCTTAATTCATTAGCACATGTCTCCTAGGAAACAGGCCAGGCTCTTTCATATCCACAGTATAATTATTGAAATTTCATATTGATACAATACTTTAAAACATATGCTCTATATTCAAACTTCTCCGATTGTCCCAACATTATCTTTTACAGCATCTTTTACAGCTCAGTATCCAGTTCAGATCGTGAGTTGCATTAGTAGTCTCTGTCCTCCTTTTGCCCAGAATGGCTTGGCCTTTCTCTCATGTCATTGCCATTTTCAAAACCACAATGTTTTATCGCCTTCATGATTGAGGTTTTGCATTTGTGGCAGGAAGAGCACAGAAATCATGTGTGCCACCCAGTAGGTCACACATCAGGGGACACGAATATCACTTTGTCCCATTTTGGGGTAATGAACCTCACATTTCATGACAAGCTTAGAGTGTCATGTCACAAGTCTCCCCACTGCAAAGATGCCACCCCCCACCTTTCGTAAATGAACAAGAATTCTGTAGGAAAGACAGAATGTGTGTGACTCTCCTGCTCCCTAACAAACTCACACCCAATGGTTTTAGCACCCACTCTTGTCTGAATTACCTGTTAGTATTATGGCTGCACATGGTAGGTCTTTCTAAATTCTAAATTCCCTCCTGGCAAATTCTGCCCATCCTTGAAGGCCAGACACAGCGTCACCGGCCTTGGAGCCTTGCCTGTCCCAGCTGGGCAGATAAACCACCCACTCTTTCTCTCATCCTTCAAGCAAGTTAGAATGCAGTTGTCTGGCTGCCTCAGAGAGAGCCTGGGCAGGGAAGCAGCCCCCCTGCACAGAACTCCCACCCTACACAGTGGTTCTCAGTGTGACCCAGAATCCCCTGGAGGGCTTGTTAAAAGAGATCCCTGTTCCTTCCCCTGGGGATTCTGGGACACTCCAAAAATCTTACTGGTTCAACACAAAGGTTTAGTTTTCTTTCAGATGACAGGTCCAGTACAGGTTCCCAGGGAGTGCTGGTTCATGTTCTTATAGTTGCCGGATGATGGAGACTCCACCATTCCAGTGCGTGGCTTCAAGTTTTAACACACAGGAAGAGAGGAGCGTGCAGAACTGTGCCTGGACTTCCCGATGGTCACAGCCCCCTGGCCTGCTCAATTGCAGTGGCTGGTAAACATGGGCTCAGACCGACTCTGGTGAGAACCACGGTTTCTCTGCCCCACAGAGCTCCATTTTCCTACTATCAAACAACCACATGGGCCTTGTCTCCATGATCCTTGAACATCAAACACTTTTCTATCCATGGGCCTTTGCACCAGCTCCTCTCTGCCCAAACACACTCAAACCAGATCTCACACAGCTGATTCCAACGCCCCTCCCTGGAGAGGCTTCCCCTGACTGCCCAATCCAAAGTAGCTGCCCCTCCCTCACTTCCCTCTGCTGTAATTCTCTGCATAGCCCTTCTTATCCTGTCCTCCTCTCAGTAGATTGCAGACTCCACGACAGCAGGACTCTGCTTGTTCATCACTGTCTCTCCAGTACCTAACACATCTGGCACATGGTAAAAGCTCAAAAAATGTTTACTCAACTAATTAACCCCAAGGTATACTACTGTTTCCATTTCACAAATTTTAAAAAGGGAGGGCCCAAAGAGGACAAGTGGCTTGCCCAAGGTCACACCAATACCAAATGGCAGCACCGGGTTTTAATCTATGATGCCATGTCCCACTAGTGCTGGCACCTTCCCACCTTCACACACCAAGGTGGCAGACTTAAGTCATTCTGAGCCTTTCCTTCTCTCAACTGCTGCTCGGTGGGCCTCCACTGTTCTTGGTTCTTAAGTCTCTTAACATGATTTCACAGGAGGTGGTTCTGGGAACTTGTTTCACAGATGTGCTCACATATGTGGGAAATCACATAAGATTTTTTCACTCCAGTTGCTGTGATAGCAAAGGATGAGAACTGACTCCATGACCATCTGTAACGCTTTCACAGCGGGTAAGTGTGCACAGTGGAACAGGGTGTAGCCCTGAAAGGGGAATCTGACTCTGACTGGAAAATGGTCCCACCATAAGACCTCCTGTAGAGAAAAAGGGAAGCTATAACAGCATGTAATGGGTATGCCTTTCATTGACTTTCCCCAAAAGAGATAAACACCCTCAAGTCTAAGAGACCCATCTCCTTGATGAAAAGATGAGAAGATACCAGTCAGAATACCAGGGTGGTTTCCATCATTTGAATTTATTTTATTGATACTCGTTAGAGAATAAAATTGTATTGATTTTTGATGCATTACAACACACTTTGGTAGTGGTTGCATGATGTTGATCATTTATTTATTTACTATACTAAATACTGCAACCTCTGAATTGCCCATTTTTACACTGGTATTTCTGGTGATGATGGGTGGGTCCTCTCTGAACACATCAAGTGGTCCATTCAGTCCATGGTTTTTCATATTCCTTTGTTATTCAAACTACTGCTTTAAAATACATTCAAATAAAAAGATGTAAGTTACTTGCAGAGAGTGCAGACACACTATGGCCAGGGGAGATGAGAACATAACCAGCGCTCTCACATTCAGAGGACAAATGGTTTTGAAATTGTGGGACCGAAGCTTGCTCCTCACGGACTTCCTCAAAGAATCCTTGGTGGACGTAAGGTTACCCTCACTCAACTGAAGGGTAGGACATCTGATCTGGGAGGGAGGACATAAAATGACATTTTCATGGATATATGATATTATCCTTCCACAAATGTCTGGAACAGGTGGTCATGGAACACCGTGGTGGGCAGTGCAGTTCCCCGATTAGAATAAATAAATTATCTGCTTGGATCGCAAAGCCACGGACACAATGATCGGAGCTGGGAGGGTATTTGCTTAAAATACGGCGGACATAGGTCATAAATAAAAGTTCACAACTTAATCGGCTACAGCAACAGGACCAGGCTCCCTTGTCGGCTCGTGGTTCTTTAGAGCACCTCTAATCTCTCCCTAAGGACAAAAGGAGGCACGGGAGACAAAGGGCTCTGGGGGGAAGAAAATGTCTCATGTGACCCCCCTGTTTTAAAACAGGAGGGCATATGTGTGGCACTGAATGGCAACCCTGCGGGTGAAAGCGGGTTGCCCATTTCAGAGCAAGGGCTGGAGCCAGCAGAAGGCCAACGCCCGATTTCCCCCTCTAACTCTTTAGTTGTGTTTCCTCTCCTTTACCTTTACTGTTGACAAATTTCTTGAATAAGCCTATTTCCTCTCCCCTTTCCTCAGTCCTGCTGTTCAAGTTGTCTTGGGTCTGGCCTTAAATTCATCTGGTTGTGACACTGGGTCCCAGAAATAAGCTGCTGTCTCATTAGCAACTCGGTGTGTTTGAAATGTGCATTTTGGTGTCATGGAACCAAACAGACAACAGATGCTGCCAGGACCACTGCTTCCCTGCATAAAAAAAAAAAAAAAAATGGAAAAATAAAACAAAACGTCACACACAGAACACAGAGGGGCTGCTGAACAAAGCTGTGGAGTGTAGATACATTCTCTTTCGGGTCAGACACATGGCCTGACAGTTGATTACAAACACAGGATGACTTCAAGTTGGAGGCATGAAAAGAAAAAGTCACACCTCCAAAAGGAAACAACTGTCCGTTGAGGCAGAATAGTGACGGTCTTGAAGAAGCTGGGCCACCGGTAAAAGAAAAGAAAGCTCTCGATCATGAAAAGCTACACTGGTTGCGTGTGGCTGAGGACGGAGGCTCCTTAGGCTCTTGCACGGGCATCCAAGGACACCCAGGCGCCAGATGCATCATGACCTGTGCCGCTTGACAGCTCGTTGGGTGCAATGGGAGCTGTCACACGCGGGATTCACCGGTTCCTATCCATGGGATAAGAACACACTTGGGAGTTTCAGTGCTTCTCAAAAGGAAAGAAGAAGAAAGGGCACCACCATCCCCCTGCTCCACAGTCCTCACAAGAGGACAGCGCAGGGGCACTTCCTGTGGGACTGGAAGGAGGGGTGGGGCAGACACAAGGTCTCCAAGTCCTATGTACACACTCTGCAAAGTTCCACTCTTCCCCCATTAGGCACAAGGTTGATTTGTCTAGCTCAGGAGGGATGGACAGGAACGGGAAGAGGGGGAGAGTGCACTGCAGGGGGAAGGGGAGGCGGGGAGCAAGGTGGAGAATGCTGATCTCCTAGAGGGCACAAGCCCCCCAACCTCACCGTAAGCTAGTTTGTTTGGGGAGCTTAGCACCCATCAAGATGCCCGAGGTGAGAGTCACGGGGGCTTTCATCTGCATGCTGGATCCCACCATGGTGGGGAAGCTACGATTCCGTCGGATGCCACTGTTGAGCTGCAGTCCACCGATGGCACTGGTGACAGTGGGGCATCCGAGAGGCAGGCCCTCAGGTACCAGGCCTCCAGGAACAAGGGCCTGTCCTGGCCCTGGGGGCCCACAGAGGAGAGGTCCCTGATCTTCAGTCAAGGTGGGGACATGGGCTCGCCCTGAGTTCACCACTTTGGCCACCCCAAACCTCCTGACTTTGTCCACGAGGTTGAGGTTGGAGACAGACACGTCTGTCTGGCTCTCACTGCTCCGGACGTTCTTCTTTTCTCTCACCTCCCTCAGGATGGAGCTGGCTGGCTTAGAAGCCAGGAAGTTGTCGTAGGGAGGGCTCGTGCACTTGAACTCAAAGGAGGGCGGGGAGGATGTGGGCGTCTGCATAGGTGAGTTTGGAGGGGTAGAGGGGATCACAGCCATCCTGGGGGTGTAGGAGTGCAGGAGGGAGCCCCGGGCGGCCCTGTCCCAGCTCTGCGGGTCATACACAGCCGCAGAAATGCCCCGCTCCTTCAGCAGCCACACTAGCCCCAAGGATGTGCTCATGGTGGTCGTGGACTCCCGGATGTTAGTGAAGGACTCGGCGAGGCTCAGTCTTCGTGGAGTACATGGCGTGGCCACTGGCGTGGACTTCAAGTGGCTGGTGCTGCCACAAGCTGGAGTCGGGGCCGAGTTAAGGCTGAAAGGAAAATAAGACAGGTTACTCATCGGAAATGCCTGTGAGCACCATGGGAAGGGTCAGTGGTCATTTCACAGGGTGGGCCTGGGACATAATAAGGAGGATTCCCTGCAATGGGAGTCCCAGCCACCTCTGCCCACATCTGCTCCTCCCTCTCACCCATGGAGGCTTGGGAATCCCTTAAGTAGGGCCCTGGTTTAAGTTGATGGAAGCTGCATGTGATTCCCTTTGCTCTCCCCTGGTTGGTGGTGTTACTGATCCCACTGCAGACCAGAAAATAGCCTCCAAGGTCAGGTGGCTTTGCAGTCACACCTGGGTATTAAGTGGATAATCCCAGATAAAGTCTGAGTGACCCCAATGCTGAGATGGGGAAAGAAGTTCGCTGGCAAACAGGCCTTCCTTCCCCGCCAAATCCACTCAAATTCCAGTGTTCCTTCCTAATACCTATTTCTCCCTCAGGCAAGACATTAACTAGGACTATGGGATACAACAGCTTATTTTAGAAATAGCAAAAATGGTCCCAATAGTGGGCCAAGCCAGGTGGTGAGAGCTTTGGCCTCCTGACTATCAGTTCAGTACTCTCTCCCAGCCTTGGCCCCTGACCACCAGGACAGTGCTCTCTCCTCTGCACCTTGCTGCCCCTCACTGCCTTCACATGCTCTCCGAACCCATTTTGATGAGCAGAGTTATGGGGTCAGTGGAAGGAAGTCATACTTTGTATTGTGGGGCCTTCATTTATGGAGTTACCCAGTTCAAGGCCCCCAAGTGACTAAAGGAAAGCAGAAAGATTCTTCCTTCACTCAGTGTCATACTGAGGACCTGCAGGGCTCAGCAACTGGGGTCCAGCTGGGATGGCCACTAAGACAAAAAAGTCTACCAGAGGGAAAGGCTTTGCTATCTGCTTACAGAAAACAAAGCCTGATTTTTTTTTTTTTTTTTTTTTTGGTGGTGCTAGAGATTGAACCCAGGGCCTTGTGCATGCTAGGCAGTTACTCTACCAACTGAGCTATATCCCCAGCCCAGAAGGCCTGATTTTTAACAGCTGCTCCAGGGATGAGGGAGACCAAACAGGCACAAGCCCTGCCCTGTTTCTGAATGAGCAACCAAGGGCAAAGGAGTACCTCCTCCAAAGGTTTCATGGGACCTGCCTTACACCTGCTCTCAGATTTGGCAGGGGCAGATCAGGTGAGTGTCCCCAGCCCGGGCAGGGGAGGCCCAGATATTGTGGGCAGAGCACCAACCACAGGAAGGGAAGGCAGAGAGCCCATTCTGGAGCATGTACCTGGAATGACCAGAAAAAGGGCCCCTCCTATGAGAAACAGTTCAACAGGAAATACAAGCTGGAGTCACCATGTGGCTCCCACACTCAGGTGACCTCCCCACTGGCTGATCAGCAAGGGTGGTGACCACAGAACAGGTCCATCTCACACAAGCTAAGGAGGGAGGAAGCTGGTGGGTCAGGAGCAATCTGAGAAATGTGAGATTAGAAACCGCAGTATATTCCTGTGGTTGAAAATGTGGATTTTGTAAAGGTACAGGGAGAATTTTACAAATGTTGATGTATCATTAACAGAAGGTAAAAAAAAAAAAAAAAAAATTATAGACTTAAAACCTGTGCGATCATCCTTAGGAAATTTTCAGTTGTGTTTCTCACTTTCTTTCCCACTCTGGCAAGAAAACCCTTCCATACTCCTGACTTCCCATGGTTTATCTGGTCTAGGACATAGCTGTGTGGTCTTCCAAATGAAGACCCGCTTGGGTGCAGTCTGAGCCCTGAGGCTGTAGTCAGAGAAGGGCTTCTAGTTTCCCCATATCCGCCTTCATGGAGGAGCTGAGTCCCGTGGCTTTAAAGACAACCTCTTCCAAACACATAGCCACAGGATGGGGAAGCAAGTTTCTTCCGGAGAGGGAGATGGAAAAGACAGAGCTAAAATGTAGAGATCCATACGATGAGACCTTCATGTTAGGCCTGTATTAGTGCTGGCACTCGACTTGCTGGGGCAGTTTAGATGGTTAGGGTGTGGACGGTCAAGGCTGTGTTAGCCAGGCACAACCACAGAGACACATCCAAGCCTAAGTCCCCAGGTTAGTGGCGGCCACGCGTGCACACACAGCTCCTTCCATGTGACCTGCCACAGCAGGCACTGCTGGCCGTGTGCTCACCCCCTGCCTCGCCCGTGGGCTCAGACTCTCTGCCCTACATCTCCTCTCAGCTCAGCGGGGCACAGGGCTGCTTCGTGGTCCTCCTCACATGACCTGTGGAGAATTATTCATAGTTTAAGGTGCTCCTAGGGGGTGGCTACTCCCTCTGAGCTGGCCCTTCTCACCTCCCTCCCTTTCGACCTCACCTTCCATAAACCCTAGGATCTTGCTTGACTGCACTGCAGAGCGAATGGCTGAGGGGGCCATTCTGCTACCCCTTTGCCTTTCACTGGAAGGTGTGGAAGGAAGTTGTGTGGCTGATCAAGCCAAATAGACCAACCCACGCCATACAAGGCCTCTTGCCAGATGCTGCACCAGAAGGAAATGGACCGTGCTAGGCGCATGGCTTGGTCTTGGAGTTTCATCATTTTGGTCATTATAGTTTGGCTGTGGGGCATGGTTCCTGGTATCTGTTCCAGAGATACAAGGCCTTCCGCAGAGCTCAATAGCTCCACCGTGAAAGGACGCCATGCTCTACTGGCAAGCTCCGGGGCAAAAATCCCACAGACTTGGCTGCAGGTCCTTTGGATTCAATTGATCACCTGTTAAGGAGGGGCCTAAGAATACATTCCAGGGACAGGAAAAGCCAAAGGAAAGTGGGTCGAGGTTTCTTCACCTGCACTGCATCTGAATCAACAGGAGCTTCGATTCAAAAGGAAAGATCAGACTCAGAACAGGTGACTCTAAATGCTCATAAGATGCTTGAGCTGGCTAGACCTGGCTTTGCTCCATAGGAAGCCTTGCAGGAAAGGGCTCATCCCACCTCTGCCCACTCGGGGTCAGGGAACCTTACCTTGGCGTGACCCGCGTGAGCTCGTCTGAAGGATGCAGGATGCGACAGGTGGTGAAGGTGAAGGTGGAGTTGGTCTGTGACATGCACTTCCCAGGGTGGTGCGCTAAATCAGGGGGAACAAAACATATTCCTTGCATCCAAGTATACCACGGTAAAACACAAATCCAGCACAGCCCTGAGCAGATGCAAGAAGTGATGAGCTACCTTGTGAACTGGATCTGGGCGAGGAAGGTGGTCCCTCAAAAACAATCACATTTTTGAGCACTGGTCTGCAGAGCATCGGATCCCAGCTTCCGGCCCAATCCAGACAGGGTTCCTCATCAGTATTCCTTGGCCAGTAGTGGATCCAGTTCCAGGGGGGTACTAATGGACCTTGTGGGTAAATTTGGTTTTCTTCCACAAAGGTCAGGATCTGCTTTCTTCTTTTGTTGCTTTACATTTCTTTTCATTGCCAAAACTCGGCCCAGGGGAGGGGATGGAGCGGGCAGGGAGAGGCACTTGGCACCTGGCAGTGGGGCAAGGCTTGTGCAGCTCCCTTTTCTGCTCACACAAAAAGGGGCTCGAGAAGCTGGCTCCACTACTGTCCACCTGTGATTGACATGGTGGGAGGTGGCGATTTCAGCAGCCTCAACAGCAACCTTGCAAAAGTTCCAGAGACAGGGCCCTCTAGGGTGTCACAGCTCCAGGAAGGAGTCTGGTCTGACATACAGTGGTGCAAGTGCCACCACTGCTCCCTCCCTGACACCTCCCCCTGGCTGCTTCCTTGCCCTCTCTAGGATGTCTGATTTCAAATGAAGTCAAGACAGCAACAAGTTGTCCTCAATTTTTTTCCTTTTAATGTTCTAACAGGCTGTTGTTGAGGCAGCTGAAGACTGTGGTCTGGAGCAAAGTAAATCACAGGTATTAAGACCATGCATCAGAAAGCTGGCGAAGGAACAAGTAGTCATGGGAGACATCATGATTGTAGAGGTCATCCTCATATTCATAACTCAAGCATCATGGGAAAAAAAGAAAAAAAAAAAGATACTGCACCAAAAAGCATGCACAATGATGCCCTGGGATGATGCCCCCACCCTCCCCACCCACCTGTGCCCCTGCAGCAGCTCAGCCCCCAGAGACCTCCTGGGAGAAAACGGATTAGGATTTCAGAGGCCATGAGGAGTCAAAGGCCAGGAAGATTCAAAAGGCTGTGAACTAGAAACTTCTAGCTCCTTATGGGACGTTTTCTCTCGGGTTTGACAAAAAGGAAAAAGGCAAACAAAACACAACAGACTGGTGCCCCAAACCTACAGATCCACACACGGCTGGCTGTGTCATAAAAGAAAACCAGGAACCGGATGAAACAAACAACAAACGAAAACCAAAAATAAATAAATAAATAAAGTGGAAGACACACACATTGAAGGTAGGGAGGACCAAGCCAGAGCACAAAAATGGTCAGCAGGACCAGAGGAGCCAAGCAAGACTTCTGTGTCCCAAGTGCAGGCTGACTCGGCTCTGTGTGTCAAAGGAGTCTCCAGGGCACCCAGTGTGGTCAGCAGCCCGGCAGCCACCGGGAGCTCCAGGCAAAGTGGGAGAGGAAAAAAACGCTAAAAAATAGCCTTTATGAATCTTTGTTCCACAAGCAATAAATGTAACGGTTCGGGAACTCAGATAACCGAGAAATTGCTGCAAGCAAAACAAAAATGGACGAAGCTATGAAGAGAAGGCAACCAAACAATCACGATTCTCTTGCTGCAATAAGGTCTAGAAACAGAAGCAACAGGAGGCCTAGAAAAGCATCATCCCCAAATAACAGGGATGGTGGGTTATTTGGGAAGGAGAGGGGGTAAAGCCGTCAGCAGATATGATTAAGACAAAACAGTTGGAAGAGAGAGAATATAAAAAAATCAAATAAGGCAAGGCTGAATTTAACATTAGAAGTGTACACCCATTTAAACACATGGCCAGAATATCAAATGAAAAAGTCACAAATGTGCACTTTCTCCTCCACCCCATTAGGTATTAGATCTTCGATCACACCAGGTAGTGTAAGAAGGATGTTTTAGAGACACAGCTGAATCAACAGAAGCAAAACCCATCTTAAATAAATGGGTTTTGGGGATAAGAAAAGGCTGCTAAAAATTCAGAAGTCACCACTCCCCAGAGCAATGGATAGCTTTAGAAGACCAAGGAAGATCAACGATTGTCAAAGTGCCAAAGCCGGAGATTTGGCCCCTCCAAAATACCACTGGGATGCCTGGATGCGGGAGCTCTCCCGTGTCACCATGGATGGCCTGGCCGCTGCTGCACCTCCCTTCCTTGGGATGACACAACACAGACAGTGAGTCTCCTGGGGATGGGCTTGCCAGAGCTCCTCGTGCTTGCCACAGAGAAGCAAAGGGATGCTGGCTACAGCCCTGGGTGCAGGAAGATAGCAGATTCCAAAACCAAGAGGCCTGTAAAACTTTCTTCTTGGCAGGCAATGGGGGCTCAGAGTGAGGGTTCACTCCTGAAGTCACCAAGATGACACCACACACCAAAGCCCCTGCCCATCCAACAAGTTCTTTGCAGAAAATGGTAATGCAGGTTCATCTCATGCTGTTCACTTTGGGGACACAAAGGACAGGGCTTTTGGAATTAATGCTTCTCCACTTAAATCCTTCCTCTCTCTCATCCTGACAAAGGGTTTCAGAGTTCTATGAGTGGATGGGGAGATATTACACTTGATTTTCAGCCAAAAGACTGAGATGTGATTAATGTGGTGATATTAAAATGTGTTAATTTACATATACCTATAAAGAACACCAGTCTTTTTTTATATTCAATTGTTCTTCCTTCCCCTAGATTCTGATGCTGGCACAAAATTTGGTAAGCTTATCCTTGATTACTCAAGCTCTTCTATGCTGGCAAACTGTAGGTAGCTAGCCTGCAAGCTTCTTCTTCTGAAAACACACCACACACAAGCACACATCTTTGGCGAGCAGCAGGCGCACACACTGAGGGTTAGGATTATGGCTGAGAGTCACCCTGCTCTCCTGCTATCTAGAGCGTTTTCTGCCTAGAGTGGGTCCACTTGGTAAGTAGTCTGACTGCCCATGCTCCGTGATGCCTGATACTGACTGGAGAACTGTGGTTGGGATTCTTTGGCTGCCACCAGTGGTGGTGAAAAAGCCTGCAGTCTCAGTAGAGTTGGGGAGCTGTGCCTATAAATCTGGGTGGCTGCTGCCCTGTGCAGCAGTCAGGCCCTCAGATGACTCAGGCTAGAAAGCCCACTGCTTCTCTACAGCCCAAAGCTTTAAGAGGAGAGGAACTGGGATGCTCTAGTGGACCCAGAGGCTACACAAGGACTAAAGGATGACTCCATCTGCTTGCCCACAAAATAAACTCTGAACACATGGACTCAACCAATCCCAGTGGCTGTCTCCTCTCGTCCTCCAGGAAGGGCAAACTTGAAACTCACTGGGTTGAACAAAAGCTTTTTGATCTCTAAAAGCCATCACAGAACAGTCTTTAAAAGAATCCTCGACAAGACACAGAGCTATGGAAGAAAGCAACTTCACTGAGCATCTCTAGGGAGATGCAGTACACACCCAGCCGCTTCAGAGAGGTCTTCGAGGTGGAGAAATACTGGCCATGCCACACACCCAAACTATTTTTTTAAAGGTACATAAATAATTTCAAAAAATGCCTTCTCTTGGGCTGGGGATATGGCTCAGTTGGTAAAGTGCTTGCCTTACAAGCACAAGGCCCTGAGTTCAATTCCCAGCACCTCAAAAAAAAAAAAAAAAAAAAAAAAAAAAGCCTTCTCTGCAAAAAAATCTTTTCAAACGCATCTCAAAATCTTGGAAAAAGGAACCCTGTCTTTGTGATGCACGGAGGCCCACTGTTTTCTCTTCCCCAATTTTCATGGAAGTAGCCAACTTGTGTGAAATGAAGGAAATGATTCTGAGCTTTTTGTCTTTTCTTAACTTGACTGTTATAGTGTAAGTTGCTGTCAGGACTTGGATCTCTGTAATTTCTATGAATTCATAACCAACACACACACACACACACTTCTCCCCCACTAGTAATTCCAGTAACTGCCACATCAAGGGTGGCACCCAGAGGCCAGGCTTTTTTATCCAAGCAAAAACAAAATTACTGACAACAGAAGCCACTGTTATCCCAACCTAAAGGCACAGCTTGGACTGAGCTCTAAGAACATCAGTATGCCTTTTTTAAATGCTTGTCTTGTAATGACTTCGTTGACTTTCGCTCAAGGGGAAGGGGAGAAGGGGAAGAAGGGTGTCTCCCTGCCTGGAGGCTACATGAGAAATAGCTCCCTTTTCATTAACAAAAAAACCAAAGGCAAAAGCAATGCCTTAGAATTTCTGCCTTAAAGACTAAAATACCAGGGCACAGAAAAATGCTTTGAAGACTTTCCTGTCACTTTGTTATGTAACTGTGCCCATTAATTTTTCAGAGGGTGGGAGAAATTCCATGATGAATTCACATAGAGAAAGTTCCATAAACTCTCATCTGCCTGACAATCCATCATTAATAACAGTAAGGTGAGAGGGATAAATGTGGGGTGGGGGATGTTATCAAGAGTAGGTTCAGATGCTGTGGTTCAGCATTTGTTTGTTTTTTAAATAAGATAAAAAAGTGACTCTAAACCAAAAAATGTTGTATGACTACAAAACGACACTTTAAGCCCTTGAGTTCCAGGCCTCACGTGGGCCTGGCAACTATTTCTCTCCACTTCTCAAATGTTTCTCTGACACAGCCCTGATCTGATCCTGCAGCTTGGAGACCTCCAGCCCCTGGTGGTCAGACATCTGGCTGGCAGGCAGGCACTGGGGAGGGTTCTATCACCAAGATTTTAAATCACATCAGCACAGAATCTTCTGGTTTCTGTACAACTTATTTTGGGTTCCGGCAAAATTAAAAATCTACTCTTCCTACTACATCAAGTTATGCACTATTTGTTATCTAAAGAGTATGTGATTTAACAGGTGAACAATTTCACAGAATTGTGCAGAGGGTGAGAAAATCTTTCAAGTGCCCCTGGGGTATCATCTAGAGAAGAGGTTTTTTAGAATGCTGTTAAAATGTCAAAAGAGCAAGTACAAACATCTCTGGATCCTTTGGGTGCCAACAAAACTGATCTGCACACCCTCTGTCCTCTGGTCCTCCTTTCTGTGGCTGACACCAACAAGCAGGGGAACTGGCCTGACTGAGCTGCATGGAGACCTTTCCTGCTGGTGTCTTCAAAGCTGGTCCAAGAGAGCACTCCTCCCTCCCATTGAGCCCTGATGACCACGTGCTTCCACAAGGGCCCCTCCATGTGATTAGAGTCAAGAGCAGATGACCACCGGTCGGCACCCATGTGGGAGCCTCTACAGCCCTGGAGGGACTTCCTGTGGTTCTTCCAGGTGAGGATACCATAAAGAAACTGCTCTGAGCAAGTGCACTTTGTTCTGGAAGTTCTAAGCAGGGCCGGTTCTACGCTGTTTGTTTCAGAGGAGTCACTTCTCTCATTCTTCATTATTCCACTTCCAGGCTGCAATTGGCTTGCTCAACTCTGGCTTCATGTATATGTTGATGCAAGAGCCCAGGGGCTTCCTTAGCAGGTCCTGATGTAGGTGGGTGTGGACAAACTGTCCACTCTGTCCATAGCGACCCAACTGTCCTATAACTGCAGTAGAGCCAGGCTGGATCAAAAAGCGCTCCCTCCCATCAGAGCATGAGACACTGGAAAGGAACTTTCCTACACCAAAGATACTTAAAGGCCTGTCAACCAGCGTAACAGCCTTTTCTGTCTAGTTCTGGTGGGTCCCTAGGCCACCTTTTCCTCACGAGCCTATCTGGACCCACTTCAGTGGACACAGGTGGGACTGAAAGCAAGACAGGATCCCAGCTGATGAAGGTGTGCTGCAACTGGCCCCTGCCCTGCGACAAAGCTGCAGGAACACGTGGCTGCCAGAACTTCCTGTCTGGCTCCTTTCCACCAGGAGCTGTTCCCTTCCCTTCCCCCCCCCCTCG